>VAHF01000031.1:0-40648 GCA_008009225.1 Acer yangbiense | reverse complement strand
AGAAACAACGCCCAAAAGCCAAAAATTAAGTTTACTTGCCAAAAAGAACACATGAAAGCCAGAAAGAGCGTTTGGAAACTAAAAATCATGCTCGAGAACTAAAAAGCAATCTCGCATTCAAAAAAGCATGCCCGCATTTCAAAAAGAACGTTTGGAAACTAACAATCATGCTTGAGAACAAAAAAGCACTCTCGTGTTCAAAAAAGCATGCCCGCATTTCAAAAAGAAAGTTTGCTTGCCAGAAACAATGCCCAAAAGCCAAAAAGAAAGTTTATTGCCAAAAAGAACACACGAAAGCCAAAAAGAATATTTGGAAACTAAAAATCATGCTCGAGAACTAAAAAGCAATCTCGCATTCAAAAAAGCATGCCCGCATTTCAAAAAGAACGTTTGGAAACTAACAATCATGCTTGAGAACAAAAAAGCACTCTCGTGTTCAAAAAAGCATGCCCGCATTTCAAAAAGAAAGTTTGCATGCCAGAAACAACGCCCAAAAGCCAAAAAGAAAGTTTATTGCCAAAAAGAACACACAAAAGCCAAAAAGAATATTTGGAAACTAAAAATCATGCTCGAGAACTAAAAAGCAATCTCGCGTTCAAAAAAGCTAGCCCGCTTTTCAAAAAGAAATTTTGCATGCCAGAAACAACGTCCAAAAGCCAAAAAGAATGCACGAAAGCCAAAAAGAACGTTTGGAAACTAACAATCATGCTCGAGAACAAAAAAGCACTCTCGCGTTCAAAAAAGCATGCCCGCATTTCAAAAAGAAAGTTTGCAAGCCTGAAACAACGCCCAAAAGCCAAAAATAAAGTTTACTTGCCAAAAAGAACACCGAAATCCAAAAAGAACGTTTGGTAACTAAAAATCATGCTCTAGAACTAAAAAGCACTCTCGCGTTCAAAAAAGTTTGTCCGCATTTCAAAAATGAAAGTTTGCATGCCAGAAACAACGCCCAAAACCCAAAAATAAAGTTTACTTGCCAAAAAGAACACACGAAAGCCAAAAAGAACGTTTGGAAACTAAAAATCATGCTCGAGAACTAAAAAGCACTCTCGCGTTCAAAAAAGCATGCCCGCATGCCAAAATAAAAGTTTTCATGCAAAAACGAATGCCCAAAAGCCAAAAACAAAGTTTGCTTGTCAAAAAGAACGCACGAAAGCCAAAAAGAATGTTTGGAAACTAAAAATCATGCTCGAGAACTAAAAGCAATCTCGCGTTCAAAAAAGCGTGCCCGCATTTCAAAAAGAAAGTTTGCATGCTAGAAACAACGCTGAAAAGCCAAAAATAAAGTTTACTTGCCAAAAAGAACACACGAAAGACAAAAAGAACGTTGGGAAACAAAAAATCTTGCTCGAGAACTAAAAAGCAATCTCGCATTCAAAAAACCATGCCCGCATTTCAAAAAGAAAGTTTGCATGCCAAAAACAACACCCAAAAGCCAAAAACAATGCACGAAAGCCAAAAAGAACGTTTGGAAACTAACAATCATGCTCGTGAACAAAAAAGCACTCTCGTGTTCAAAAAAGCATGCCCGCATTTCAAAAAGAAAGTTTGCATGCCAGAAACAATGCCCAAAAGCCAAAAAGAAAGTTTACTTGCCAAAAAGAACACACGAAAGCCAAAACGAATATTTGGAAACTAAAAATCATGCTCGAGAACTAAAAAGCAATCTCGCGTTCAAAAAACCTCGCCCGCATTTGAAAAAGAATGTTTGCATGCCAGAAACAACGCCCAAAAGCCAAAATAATGCACGAAAGCCAAAAAGAACGTTTGGAAACTAAATATCATGCTTGAGAACAAAAAAGCACTCTCGCATTCAAAAAAACATGCCTGCATTTGAAAAAGAAAGTTTGCAAGCCAGAAACAACACCCAAAAGCCAAAAAGAAAGTTAGCTTGCCAAAAAGAACACACGAAAGCCAAAAAGAATGTTTGGAAACTAAAAATCATGCTCAAGAACTAAAAAGCACTCTCGCGTTCAAAAAAGCATACCCGCATGTCAAAATAAAAGTTTTCATGCAAAAAAGAACGCCCAAAAGCCAAAAAAAAACAACGCCGAAAAGCCAAATAGAAAGTTTACATGCCAAAAAGAACACACGAAAGCCAAAAAGAACGTTTGGAAACAAAAAATCATGCTCGAGAACTAAAAAGCAATCTCGCGTTCAAAAAACCATGCCCGCACTTCAAAAAGAAAGTTTGCATGCCAGAAACAACGCCCAAAAGCAAAAAAGAATGCACGAAAGTCAAAAAGAACGTTTGGAAATTAACAATCATGCTCGAGAACAAAAAAGCACTCTCGCGTTCAAAAAAGCATGCCCGTATTTCAAAAAGAAAGTTTGCATGCCAAAAACAACGCCCAAAAGCCAAAAATAAACTTTACTTGCCAAAAAGAACACACGAAAGCCAAAAAGAACGTTTGGAAACTAAAAATCATGCTCAAGAACTAAAAAGCACTCTCGCGTTCAAAAAAGCATGCCCGCACTTCAAAAATGAAAGTTTGCATGCCAGAAACAACGCCCAAAAGCCAAAAAGAACGTTTGGAAATTAACAATCATGCTCGAGAACAAAAAAGCACTATTGCGTTCAAAAAAGCATGCCCGTATTTCAAAAAGAAAGTTTGCATGCCAGAAACAACGCCCAAAAGCCAAAAATAAAGTTTACTTGCCAAAAAGAACACACGAAAGCCAAAAAGAACGTTTTGAAACTAAAAATCATGCTCAAGAACTAAAAAGCACTCTCGCGTTCAAAAAAGCATGCCCGCATTTCAAAAATGAAAGTTTGCATGCCATAAACAACGCCCAAAAGCCAAAAAGAACGTTTGGAAACTAACAATCATGCTCGAGAACAAAAAAGTACTCTTGCGTTCAAAAAAGCATGCCCGCATTTCAAAAAGAAAGTTTGCATGCTAGAAACAATGCCCAAAAGCCAAAAAGAAAGTTTACTTGTCAAAAAGAACACACGAAAGCCAAAAAAAATATTTGGAAACTAAAAATCATGCTCGAGAACTAAAAAGCACTCTCGCGTTCAAAAAAGCTTGCCCGCATTTCAAAAACAAAGTTTGCATGCCAGAAACAACGCCCAAAAGCTAAAAGAATGCACGAAAGCCAAAAAGAACGTTTGGAAACTAAATATCATGCTTGAGAACAAAAAAGCACTCTCGTGTTCAAAAAAAACATGCCTGCATTTGAAAAAGAAAGTTTGCAAGCCAGAAACAACACCCAAAAGCCAAAAAGAAAGTTAGCTTGCCAAAAAGAACACACGAAAGCCAAAAAGAACGTTTGGAAACTAAAAGTCATGCTCAACAACTAAAAAGCACTCTCGCGTTCAAAAAAGCATGCCCGCAATTCAAAAAGAAAGTTTGCATGCCAGAAACAACGCCCAAAAGCCAAAAAGAATGCGCGAAAGCCAAAAAGAACGTTTGGAAATTAACAATCATGCTCGAGAACAAAAAAGCACTCTCGCGTTCAAAAAATCATGCCCGTATTTCAAAAAGAAAGTTTGCATGCCAGAAACAACACCCAAAAGCCAAAAATAAAGTTTACATGCCAAAAAGAACACACGAAAGCCAAAAAGAACGTTTGGAAACTAAAAATCATGCTCGAGAACTAAAAAGCACTCTCGCGTTCAAAAAAGCATGCCCGCATGTCAAAATAAAAGTTTTCATGCAAAAAAGAACGCCCAAAAGCCAAAAAAAAAAAACGCCGAAAAGCCAAATAGAAAGTTTACTTGCCAAAAAGAACACACGAAAGCCAAAAAGAACGTTTGGAAACAACAAATCATGCTCGAGAACTAAAAAGCAATCTCGCGTTCAAAAAACCATGCCCGCACTTCAAAAAGAAAGTTTGCATGCCAGAAACAACGCCCAAAAGCAAAAAAGAATGCACGAAAGTCAAAAAGAACATTTGGAAATTAACAATCATGCTCGAGAACAAAAAAGCACTCTCGCGTTCAAAAAAGCATGCCCGTATTTCAAAAAGAAAGTTTGCATGCCAGAAACAACGTCCAAAAGCCAAAAACAAAGTTTACTTGCCAAAAAGAACGTTTGGGAACTAAAAATCATGCTCAAGAACTAAAAAGCACTCTCGCGTTCAAAAAAGCAAGCCCGCATTTCAAAAATGAAAGTTTGCATGCTAGAAACAATGCCCAAAAGCCAAAAAGAACGTTTGGAAACTAACAATCATGCTCGAGAACAAAAAAGCACTCTCGCGTTCAAAAAAGCATGCCCGCATTTCAAAAAGCAAGTTTGCATGCCAGAAACAACGCCCAAAAGCAAAAAATAAAGTTTACTTGCCAAAAAGAACACACGAAAGCCAAAAAGAACGTTCAGAAACTAAAAATAATGCTCGAGAACTAAAAAGCACTCTCGCGTTCAAAAAAGCATGCCCGCATGCCAAAATAAAAGTTTTCATGCAAAAAAGAATGCCCAAAAGCCAAAAACAAAGTTTGCTTGTCAAAAAGAACGCACGAAAGCCAAAAAGAATGTTTGGAAACTAAAAATCATGCTCGAGAACTAAAAGCAATCTCGCGTTCAAAAAAGCCTGCCCACATTTCAAAAATGAAAGTTTGCATGCCAGAAACAACGCCCAAAAGCCAAAACTAAAGTTTACTTGCCAAAAAGAACACACGAAAGCCAAAAAGAACGTTTGGAAACTAAAAATCATGCTCAAGAACTAAAAAGCACTCTCGCGTTCAAAAAAGCATGCCCGCATTTCAAAAATGAAAGTTTGCATGCCAGATACAACGCCCAAAAGCCAAAAAGAACATTTGGAAACTAACAATCATGCTCGAGAACAAAAAAGCACTCTTGCGTTCAAAAAAGCATGCCCGTATTTCAAAAAGAAAGTTTGCATGCCAGAAACAACGCCCAAAAGCCAAAAATAAAGTTTACTTGCCAAAAAGAACACACGAAAGCCAAAAAGAACGTTTGGAAACTAAAAATCATGCTCAAGAACTAAAAAGCACTCTCGCGTTCAAAAAATCATGCCCGCATTTCAAAAATAAAGTTTGCATGCTAGAAACAACGCCGAAAAGCCAAAAAGAAAGTTTACTTGCCAAAAAGAACACACGAACGACAAAAGATCGTTTCGAAACAAAAAATCATGGTCGAGAAATAAAAAGCAATCTCGCATTCAAAAATCCGTGCCCGCATTTCAAAAAGAAAGTTTGCATGCCAGAAACAACGCCCAAAACCCAAAAATAAAGTTTACTTGCCAAAAAGAACACTCGAAAGCCAAAAAGAACGTTTGGAAATTAAAAATAATGCTCGAGAACTAAAAACCTCTCTAGCGTTCAAAAAAGCATGCCCGCATTTCAAAAATGAAACTTTGCATGCCAGAAACAACGCCCAAAAGCCAAAAAGAAAATTTGGAAACTAACAATCATGCTTGAGAACAAAAAAGCACTCTTGTGTTCAAAAAAGCATGCCTGCATTTCAAAAAGAAAGTTTGCATGCTAGAAACAATACCCAAAAGTCAAAAAGAAAGTTAGCTTGCCAAAAAGAACACACGAAAGCCAAAAAGAACGTTTGGAAACTAAAAATCATGCTCGAGAACTAAAAAGCAATCTCGCGTTAAAAAATGCATGCCCGCATTCCAAAAAGAAAGTTTACAAGCCAGAAACAACACCCAAAAGTCAAAAAGAAAGTTTACTTGCCAAAAAGAACACACGAAAGCCAAAAAGAACGTTTGGAAACTAAAAATCATGCTCGAGAACTAAAAAGCACTCTCGCGTTCAAAAAGGCATGCCCGCATGCCAAAATAAAAGTTTTCATGCAAAAAAGAATGCCCAAAAGCCAAAAACAAAGTTTGCTAGCCAAAAAGATCGCACGAAAGGCTAAAAGAACGTTTGGAAACTAAAAATCATGCTCGAGAACTAAATGCAATCTCGCGTTCAAAAAAGCCTGCCCGCATTTCAAAAAGAACATTTGCATGCTAGAAACAACGCCGATAAGCCAAAAAGAAAGTTTACTTTCCAAAAAGAACACACGAAAGCCAAAAAGAACGTTTGGAAACAAAAAATCATGCTCGAGAACTAAAAAGCACTCTCGAGTTCAAAAAAGCATGCCCCGCATGCCAAAATAAAAGTTTTCATGCAAAAAAGAATGCCCAAAAGCCAAAAACAAAGTTTGCTTGCCAAAAAGAACGCACGAAAGGCTAAAAGAATGTTTGGAAACTAAAAATCATGCTCGAGAACTAAAAGCAGTCTCTCTTTCAAAAAAGCCTGCCAGCATTTCAAAAAGAACATTTGCATGCTAGAAACAACGCCGAAAAGCCAAAAAGAAAGTTTACTTTCCAAAAAGAACACACGAAGGCCAAAAAGAACGTTTGGAAACAAAAAATCATGCTCGAGAACTAAAAGCACTCTCACGTTCAAAAAAGCATGCCCGCATATCAAAAATGAAAGTTTGCATGCCAGAAACAACGCCCAAAAGCCAAAAAAAATGCACGAACGCCAAAAATAACGTTTGGAAACTAACAATCTTGCTCGAGAACAAAAAAGCACTCTCGCGTTCAAAAACGCATGCCCGCATTTCCAAAAGAAAGTTTGCATGCCAGAAACAACGCCGAAAAGCCAAAAATCAAACTTACTTGCCAAAAAGAACGCACGAAAGCCAAAAAGAACGTTTGGAAACTAAAAATCATGCTTGAGAACTAAAAAGAAATCTCGC
This sequence comes from Acer yangbiense, assembly GCA_008009225.1. Taxonomy (NCBI): domain Eukaryota; kingdom Viridiplantae; phylum Streptophyta; class Magnoliopsida; order Sapindales; family Sapindaceae; genus Acer; species Acer yangbiense. Next base: position 33,986 of record VAHF01000031.1, on the reverse strand, counting down.
GTTCAAAAAAGCTTGCCCGCATTTCAAAAAGAAAGTTTGCATGCCAAAAAACAACGCCCAAAAGCCAAAAGAATGCACGAAAGCCAAAAAGAATGTTTGGAAAGTAAATATCATGCTTGAGAACAAATAAGCACTCTCGCGTTCAAAAAAACATGCCTGCAGTTGAAAAAGAAAGTTTGCGAGCCAGAAACAACACCCAAAAGTCAAAAAGAAGGTTAGCTTGCCAAAAAGAACACACGAAAGCCAAAAAGAACGTTTGGAAACTAAAAATCATGCTCGAGAACTAAAAAGCAATCTCGGGTAAAAAAATGCATGCCCGCATTTCAAAAAGAAAGTTTGCATGCCAGAAACAACGCCCAAAAGCCAAAAAGAACGTTTGGAAACTAACAATCATGCTCGAGAACAAAAAAGCACTCTTGCGTTCAAAAAAGTATGCCCGTATTTCAAAAAGAAAGTTTGCATGCTAGAAACAATGCCCAAAAGCCAAAAAGAAAGTTTACTTGCCAAAAAGAACACACGAAAGCCAAAAAGAATATTTGGAAACTAAAAATCATGCTCGAGAACTAAAAAGCAATCTCGCGTTCAAAAAAGCTTGCCCGCATTTCAAAAAGAAAGTTTGCATGCCAGAAACAACGCCCAAAAGCCAAAAGAATGCACGAAAGCCAAAAAGAACGTTTGGAAACTAAATATCATGCTTGAGAACAAAAAAGCACTCTCGCGTTCAAAAAAACATGCCTGCATTTGAAAAAGAAAGTTTGCAAGCCAGAAACAACACTCAAAAGCCAAAAAGAAAGTTTGCTTGCCAAAAAGAACACATGAAAGCCAAAAAGAACGTTTGGAAACTAAAAATCATGCTCGAGAACTAAAAAGCACTCTCGCATTCAAAAAAGCATGCCTGCATGTCAAAATAAAAGTTTTCATGCAAAAAAGAACGCCCAAAAGCCAAAAAATAAAGTTTGCTTGTCAAAAAGAACGCACGAAAGCCAAAAAGAACGTTTGGAAACTAAAAATCATGCTCGAGAACTAAAAAGCAATCTCGCGTTCAAAAAGCATGCCCGCATTTCAAAAATGAAAGTTTGCATGCCAGAAACAACGCCCAAAAGCCAAAAAGAATGCCCGAAAGCCAAAAAGAACGTTTGGAAACTAACAATCATGCTCGAGAACAAAAAAGCACTCTCGCGTTCAAAAACGCATGCCCGCATTTCAAAAAGAAAGTTTGCATACCAGAAACAACGGCCAAAAGCCAAAAATAAAGTTTACTTGCCAAAAAGAACAAACGAAAGCCGAAAAGAACGTTTGGAAACTAAAAATCATGCTCGAGAACTAAAAAGCACTCTCGCGTTCAAAAAAGCTTGCCCGCATTTCAAAAAGAAAGTTTGCATGCCAGGAACAACGCCCAAAAGTCAAAAGAATGCACGAAAGCCAAAAAGAACGTTTGGAAACTAAATATCATGCTTGAGAACAAAAAAACACTCTCGCGTTCAAAAAAGCATGCTTGCATTTCAAAAAGAAAGTTTGCAAGCCAGAAACAACGCCCAAAAGCCAAAAAGAACGTTAACTTGCCAAAAAAAACACACGAAAGCAAAAAAGAACATTTCGCAACTAAAAATCATGCTTGAGAACTAAAAAGCACTCTTGCGTTCAAAAAAGCATGCCCACATGCCAAAAAAAAGTTTTCATTCAAAAAAGAATGCCAAAAAGCCAAAAAAAAAAGTTTGCTTGTCAAAAAGAACGCACGAAAGCCAAAAAGAACGTTTGGAAACTATAAATCATGCTCGAGAACTAAAAAGCAATCTCGCATTCAAAAAAGCATGCCCGCATTTCAAAAAGAAAGTTTGCATGCTAGAAACAACGCCGAAAAGCCAAAAGAAAGTTTACAAGCCAAAAAGAACACACGAAAGCCAAAAAGAACATTTGGAAACTAAAAATCATGCTCGAGAACTAAAAAGCACTCTCGCGTTCAAAAAAGCTTGCCCGCATATCAAAAATCAAAGTTTGCATGCCAGAAACAACGCCCAAAAGCCAAAAAGAATGCACGAACACCAAAAAGAACGTTTGGAAACTAACAATCTTGCTCGAGAACAAAAAAACACTCTCGCGTTCAAAAAAGCATGCCCGCATTTCCAAAAGAAAGTTTGCATGCCAGAAACAACGCCGAAAAGCCAAAAATCAAATTTACTTGCCAAAAAGAACACACGAAAGCCAAAAAGAACGTTTGGAAACTAAAAATCATGCTTGAGAACTAAAAAGCAATCTCGCGTTCAAAAAAGCTTGCCCGCATTTCAAAAAGAAAGTTTGCATGCCAAAAACAACGCCCAAAAGCCAAAAGAATGCACGAAAGCCAAAAAGAACGTTTGGAAACTAAATATCATGCTTGAGAACAAAAAAGCACTCTCGCGTTCAAAAAAACATGCCTGCAGTTGAAAAAGAAAGTTTGCAAGCCAGAAACAACACCCAAAAGTGAAAAAGAAAGTTAGCTTGCCAAAAAGAACACACGAAAGCCAAAAAGAACGATTGGAAACTAAAAATCATGCTCGAGAACTAAAAAGCAATCTCGCGTTAAAAAATGGATGCCCGCATTTCAAAAAGAAAGTTTGCATGCCAGAAACAACGCCCAAAAGCCAAAAAGAACGTTTGGAAACTAACAATAATGCTCGAGAACAAAAAACCACTCTTGCGTTCAAAAAAGCATGCCCGCATTTCAAAAAGAAAGTTTGCATGCTAGAAACAATGCCCAAAAGCCAAAAAGAAAGTTTACTTGCCAAAAAGAACACACGAAAGCCAAAAACAATATTTGGAAACTAAAAATCATACTCGAGAACTAAAAAGCAATCTCGCGTTCAAAAAAAGTTTGCCCGCATTTCAAAAAGAAAGTTTGCATGCCAGAAACAACGCCCAAAAGCCAAAAGAATGCACGAAAGCCAAAAAGAACGTTTGGAAACTAAATATCATGCTTGAGAACAAAAAAGCACTCTCGCATTCAAAAAAACATGCCTGCATTTGAAAAAGAAAGTTTGCAAGCCAGAAACAACACTCAAAAGCCAAAAAGAAAGTTTGCTTGCCAAAAAGAACACACGAAAGCCAAAAAGAACGTTTGGAAACTAAAAATCATGCTCGAGAACTAAAAAGCACTCTCGCGTTCAAAAAAGCATGCCCGCATGTCAAAATAAAAGTTTTCATGCAAAAAAGAACGCCCAAAAGCCAAAAAATAAAGTTTGCTTGTCAAAAAGAACGCACGAAAGCCAAAAAGAACGTTTGGAAACTAAAAATCATGCTCGAGAACTAAAAAGCAATCTCGCGATCAAAAAAGCATGCCCGCATTTCAAAAATGAAAGTTTGCATGCCAGAAACAACGCTCAAAAGCCAAAAAGAATGCACGAAAGCCAAAAAGAACGTTTGGAAACTAACAATCATGCTCGAGAACAAAAAAGCACTCTCGCGTTCAAAAAAGCATGCCCGCATTTCAAAAAGAAAGTTTGCATACCAGAAACAACGCCCAAAAGCCAAAAATAAAGTTTACTTGCCAAAAAGAACAAACGAAAGCCGAAAAGAACGTTCGGAAACTAAAAATCATGCTCGAGAACTAAAAAGCACTCTCGCGTTCAAAAAAGCTTGCCCGCATTTCAAAAAGAAAGTTTGCATGCCAGGAACAACGCCCAAAAGTCAAAAGAATGCACGAAAGCCAAAAAGAACGTTTGGAAACTAAATATCATGCTTGAGAAGAAAAAAGAACTCTCGCGTTCAAAAAAGCATGCCCGCATTTCAAAAAGAAAGTTTGCAAGCCAGAAACAACACCCAAAAGCCAAAAAGAACGTTAACTTGCAAAAAAAAACACATGAAAGCAAAAAAGAACATTTCGCAACTAAAAATCATGCTTGAGAACTAAAAAGTACTCTCGCATTCAAAAAAGAATAAAAGTTTTCATGCAAAAAAGAACGCCAAAAAGCCAAAAAAAAAAAGTTTGCTTGTCAAAAAGAATGCACGAAAGCCAAAAAGAACGTTTGGAAACTATAAATCATGCTCGAGAACTAAAAAGCAATCTTGCATTCAAAAAAGCATGCCCGCATTTCAAAAAGAAAGTTTGCATGCTAGAAACAACGCCGAAAAGCCAAAAAGAAAGTTTACAAGCCAAAAAGAAAGTTTACTAGCCAAAAAAAAAAAGTTTGCTTGTCAAAAAGAATGCACGAAAGCCAAAAAGAACGTTTGGAAACTATAAATCATGCTCGAGAACTAAAAAGCAATCTTGCATTCAAAAAAGCATGCCCGCATTTCAAAAAGAAAGTTTGCATGCTAGAAACAACGCCGAAAAGCCAAAAAGAAAGTTTACTTGCCAAAAAGAACACACGAAAGCCAAAAAGAACGTTTGGAAACTAAAAATCATGCTCGAGAACATAAAAGCACTCTCGCGTTCAAAAAAGCTTGCCTGCATTTCAAAATGAAAGTTTGCATGCCAGGAATAACGCCCAAAAGCCAAAAGAATGCACGAAAGCCAAAAAGAACGTTTGGAAACTAAATATCATGCTTGAGAACGAAAAAGCACTCTCGCATTCAAAAAAGCATGCCCACATTTCAAAAAGAAAGTTTGCAAGCCAGAAACAACGCCCAAAAGCCAAAAATAAAGTTAACTTGCAAAAAAAAACACACGAAAGCAAAAAAGAACGTTTGGAAACTAAAAATCATGCTCGAGAACTAAAAAGCACTCTCGCGTTCAAAAAAGCATACTCTCATGCCAAAATAAAAGTTTTCATGCAAAAAAGAAGGCCAAAAAGCCAAAAAGAAAGTTAACTTGTCAAAAAGAACACACGAAAGGCAAAAACAACGTTTGGAAACTAAAAACCATGCTCGAGAACTAAAAAGCAATCTCGCATTCAAAAAAGCATGCCCGCATTTCAAAAAGAAAGTTTGCATGCTAGAAACAACGCCGAAAAGCCAAAAAGAAAGTTTACTTGTCAAAAAGAACACACGAAAGACAAAAAGAACGTTTGGAAACTAAATATCATGCTGGAGAACAAAAAAGCACTCTCGCGTTCAAAAAAGCATGCCCGCATTTCAAAAAGAAAGTTTGCAAGCCAGAAACAACGCCCAAAAGCCAAAAAGAAAGTTAACTTGCCAAAAAAAACACACGAAAGCCAAAAAGAACGTTCGGAAACCAAAATTTCATCCTCGAGGACTAAAAAGAACTCTCAGGTTCAAAAAAGCAAGCCCGCATTTCAAAAATGAAAGTTTGTAGGCCAGAAACAATGTCCAAAAGCCAAAAAGAATGCACGAAAGCCAAAAAGAACGTTTGGAAACTAACAATCATGCTCGAGAACAAAAAAGCACTCTCGCGTTCAAAAAAGCATGCGCGCATTTCAAAAAGAAAGTTTGCATGCCAGAAACAACGCCCAAAAGCCAAAAAGAAAGTTTACTTGCCAAAGAGAACACACGAAAGCCAAAAGGAATGTTTGGAAACTAAAAATCATGCTCGAGAACTAAAAATCAATCTCGCGTTCAAAAAGGCTTGCCCGCATTTTAAAAAGAAAGTTTGCATGCCAGAAACAACGCCCAAAAGCCCAAAGAATGCACGAAAGCCAAAAAGAACGTTTGGAAACTAAATATCATGCTTGATAACAAAAAAGCACTCTCACGTTCAAAAACACATACCCCCATTTCAAAAAGAAAGTTTGCAAGCCAGAAACAACGCCAAAAGCCAAAAAGAAAGTTAACTTGCCAAAAAGAACACACGAAAGCCAAAAAGAACGTTTGGAAACTAAAAATCATGCTCGAGAACTAAAAAGCACTCTCGCATTCAAAAAAGCATGCCCGCATGCCAAAATAAAAGTTTTCATGCAAAAAAGAATGCCCAAAATCCAAAAATAAAGTTTAATTGTCAAAAAGAACGCACGAAAGCCAAAAAGAACGTTTGGAAACTACAAATCATGCTCGAGAACTAAAAAGCAATATCGCGTTCAAAAAAGCATGCCCGCATTTCAAAAAGAAAGTTTGCATGCTAGAAACAACGCCGAAAAGCCAAAAAGAAAGTTTACTTGCCAAAAAGAACACACGAAAGCCAAAAAGAACGTTTGGAAACAAAAAATCATGCTCGAGAACTAAAAAGCAATCTCGCGTTCAAAAAATTATGCCCGCATTTCAAAAAGAAAGTTTGCATGCCAGAAACAACGCCCAAAAGCCAAAAAGAAAGTTTACTTGCCAAAAAGAACACACGAAAGCCAAAAAAAACGTTTGGAAACTAAAAATCATGCTCGAGAACATAAAAGCACTCTCGCGTTCAAAAAAGCTTGCCTGCATTTCAAAATGAAAGTTTGCATGCCAGGAATAACGCCCAAAAGCCAAAAGAATGCACGAAAGCCAAAAAGAACGTTTGGAAACTAAATATCATGCTCGAGAACAAAAAAGCACTCTCGCGTTCAAAAAAGCATGCCCGCATTTCAAAAAGAAAGTTTGCATGCCAGAAACAACGCCCAAAAGCCAAAAATAAAGTTAACTTGCAAAAAAAAACACACGAAAGCAAAAAAGAACGTTTGGAAACTAAAAATCATGCTCGAGAACTAAAAAGCACTCTCGCGTTCAAAAAAGCATACCCTCATGCCAAAATAAAAGTTTTCATGCAAAAAAGAAGGCCAAAAAACCAAAAAGAAAGTTAACTTGTCAAAAAGAACACACGAAAGGCAAAAACAACGTTTGGAAACTAAAAATCATGCTCGAGAACTAAAAAGCAATCTCGCGTTCAAAAAAGCATGCCCGCATTTCAAAAAGAAAGTTTGCATGCTAGAAACAACGCCGAAAAGCCAAAAAGAAAGTTTACTTGCCAAAAAGAACGCACGAAAGCCAAAAAGAACGTTTGGAAACTAAAAAGCACTCTCGCGTTCAAAAAAGCATGCCCGCAAATCAAAAATGAAAGTTTGCACGACAGAAACAACGCCCAAAAGCCAAAAAGAAAGTTAACTTGCCAAAAAAAACACACGAAAGCCAAAAAGAACGTTCGGAAACCAAAATTTCATCCTCGAGGACTAAAAAGAACTCTCAGGTTCAAAAAAGCAAGCCCGCATTTCAAAAATGAAAGTTTGTAGGCCAGAAACAATGTCCAAAAGCCAAAAAGAATGCACGAAAGCCAAAAAGAACGTTTGGAAACTAACAATCATGCTCGAGAACAAAAAAGCACTCTCGCGTTCAAAAAAGCATGCCCGCATTTCAAAAAGAAAGTTTGCATGCCAGAAACAACGCCCAAAAGCCAAAAAGAAAGTTTACTTGCCAAAAAGTACACATGAAAGCCAAAAGGAATGTTTGGAAACTAAAAATCATGCTCGAGAACTAAAAAGCAATCTCGCGTTCAAAAAGGCTTGCCCGCATTTCAAAAAGAAAGTTTGCATGCCAGAAACAACGCCCAAAAGCCAAAAAGAATGCACGAAAGCCAAAAAGAACGTTTGGAAACTAAATATCATGCTGATAACTCTTGCGTTCAAAAAAGCATGCCCGCTCAAAAATGAAGTTTCACGTTCAAAAACACATACCCCCATTTCAAAAAAAGAAAGTTTGCAAGCCAGCCAAAAAAACAACGCCAAAAGCCAAAAAGAAAGTTAACTTGCCAAAAAGAACACACGAAAGCCAAAAAGAACGTTTGGAAACTAAAAATCATGCTCGAGAACTAAAAAGCACTCTCGCATTCAAAAAAGCATGCCCGCATGCCAAAATAAAAGTTTTCATGCAAAAAAGAATGCCCAAAATCCAAAAATAAAGTTTAATTGTCAAAAAGAACGCACGAAAGCCAAAAAGAACGTTTGGAAACTACAAATCATGCTCGAGAACTAAAAAGCAATATCGCGTTCAAAAAAGCATGCCCGCATTTCAAAAAGAAAGTTTGCATGCTAGAAACAACGCCAAAAAGCCAAAAAGAAAGTTTTATTGCCAAAAAGAACACACGAAAGCCAAAAAGAACGTTTGGAAACAAAAAATCGTGCTCGAGAACTAAAAAGCAATCTTGCGTTCAAAAAATTATGCCCGCATTTCAAAAAGAAAGTTTGCATGCCAGAAACAACGCCCAAAAGCCAAAAAGAAAGTTTACTTGCCAAAAAGAACACACGAAAGCCAAAAAGAACGTTTGGAAACTAAAAATCAAGCTCGAGAACTGAAAAGCAATCTCACGTTCAAAAAACCATGCCCGCATTTCAAAAATAAAGTTTGCATGCCAGAAACAACGCCCAAAAGCCAAAAAGAAAGCACGAAAGCCAAAAAGAACGTTTGGAAACAAACAATCATGCTCGAGAACAAAAAAACACTCTCGCGTTCAAAAAAGCATGTCCGCATTTCAAAAAGAAAGTTTGCATACCAGAAAAAACGCACAAAAGCCAAAATTAAAGTTTACTTGCCAAAAAGAACACACGAAAGCCAAATAGAACGTTTGGAAACTAAAAATCATGCTCGAGAACTAAAAAGCACTCTCGCGTTCAAAAATGCTTGCCTGCATTTCAAAAAGAAAGTTTGCATGCCAGAAACAACGCCCAAAAGCCAAAAGAATGCACGAAAGCTAAAAAGAACGTTTGGAAAATAACAATCATGCTTGAGAACAAAAAAGCACTCCCGCGTTCAAAAAAACATGCCCGCATTTCAAAAAGAAAGTTTGCAAGCCAGAAACAACGCCCAAAAGCCAAAAAGAAAGTTCACTTGCCAAAAAGAACACACGAAAGCCAAAAAGAATGTTTGGAAACTAAAAATCATGCTCGAGAACTGAAAAGCACTCTCGCGATCAAAAAAGCATGCCCGAATGCCAAAATAAAAGTTTTCATGCAAAAAAGAATACCCAAAAGCCAAAAAAAAAGTTTGCTTGCCAGAAACAACGCCCAAAAGCCAAAAATAAAGTTTACTTGCCAAAAAGAACACACGAAAGCCAAAAAGAATGTTTGGAAACTAAAAATCATGCTCGAGAACTGAAAAGCACTCTCGCGATCAAAAAAGCATGCCCGCATGCCAAAATAAAAGTTTTCCTGCAAAAAAGAATGCTCAAAAGCCAAAAAAAAAGTTTGCTTGCCAGAAACAACGCCCAAAAGCCAAAAATAAAGTTTACTTGCCAAAAAGAACACACAAAAGCCAAAAAGACCGTTTGGAAACTAAAAATCATGTTCGAGAACTAAAAAGTGTAGGAAAAAATATCGTAGTACACGCAGCGGAAGCGAGACTAAAAATAGATTTAGTGACTTTTAAAATTTTTCCCTTGTATGAACCTTAAACCCTTTAATCAATTAAACATATATATTATCTAACAAAAGAATAATACCTTTTGTCGCGTGATCCGATTGACTTACGTCGATGGTAATCCGCAAGATCTTCAATCCTAGCACGAACGTGGATCACCTAGGAGCGTGGTCTCCCTTTTCTTTGAATTGCAAACCTGAGAATGGACAAACAAACTTTTCTTTTTCTTTTGTTAGTCACAAAACAATCAAAAGAAGACTAAGATTATTCCGGTCACTTTTGAGTTCTCAATCTAATGATCGAAACTCGCGTAAACCTAAATCGATGTTGTACACACAAGCTTATTGATGAACAAGCAATTAGTGTACCATCAAAGAATAATCTATTCACTCTTTTATGTTTTAGTCAAAATCAACACATACTAATCACTAGAGTTGGATTCTATTTTATTTTATTTTTTTTTTTAAGCAAAAAAAAAAACTCTCAAGCCTTACAAATAGGTTTAGCCGAATTCAACCTATTCAATTAGGGTTGCCGAATATATTATGTATATATATTATATATTGCCGCATAACTTTAACATGCATATATGTAATGTATATAATTCTGTACCACTTTTAATCATGCATGCATATACTATATATTTCTATATATCCGCATGACTTTTATCATGCATATATTATATGTATATTTCTATATATATCTGCATGACTTTAATCATGCATATATTTTTCCGCATGCATGCATTCATGCATATATATTCTATATATTAAATACAAACCCTAATCCAACTCTTTAGTGTATCTGTGACTATATAAAAGACTTCTTATTTGATTAAATAAATAAACTTTATTATTTATTTTCTTACCAAATAAGTCTTTTACTTTTAGTATACTACTACCAATATATAACTCTAGGAAACATATTTCTGATCAGAAAAGATTTGTTTCTTAATTAAATAATAATTAATAAAATTAATTAATTCTCATTTAATCAAACAATAAAATAAAATAATATATTAGACTAATAAATTAGCCTTGCCGCCACATCATATATATATGGGTCAATATTTTTTTCTTATTTATTAATCCATAGACTTTAATTAAAAAGCCCACATGTGAACCAGACCCATTCTTACTAAAAGAAACAAGCCCACATGCCTTTCATTAATATATTAATATAATTGATCAGCCCATTAAATAAATAATGTGCAAATTATATTCTTAATATATTAAATGCAATTCTTGATGGACCCATATATTGGTCCGGTAAAATATATCAAGTGATCCATGCAAGTCCGTGTGGATTGGGGATCTTGGCGGGCCATCTAAATTTAAGCTTTAATAGACATAACCTAATCACAATCAACAAATGATTCACTCAGGTCCGATCCATTAATTTTAACTCATTCCACTAAAGAGCTAAAACTGAACTCTTAAATAAAGATAGAAAAGGAAGATGCTCCTCATTCATACCCTAGACAATCATATTGGAGATAGTGTATCCTCGTGATTAATATCAGTAATCGCCAAGAGTTCATAGACCGCCTATAACTCTCCAAGTTACCATATTTACTCATATGACCACGTTTTGAACTTGGATATTTTGACTTATCCAGAAGCCATGTTTTCAATAGACACTATCGAAAACTCAACGTTGATTTAATATCCAATTACCTCAAACATCCATATGATGATATTATACTCTCATTTAATAAATGGAGCCACGATGTCCATATCTATAAATGAAGTCCTCTATCGATTAACAAATGAATGATCACCAAACTATCGAGGATAGACTATGCGATATAATCGTACTCATTGATAACTCAAATGATATCACTTGCAACCATAAGTCCATCATTTATCTCAGGATTAAGATAGACTCTCCGATTGTCCTGATAATGAAAAGACTATTATCTATTGACGGTTATAGATAAGTATTTCATTGTGATCCAGTTCAATACACCCAGTGCACTAGATCCTTTTGCCGAAGACACTCCGATGATTTTAGACTCATCATATCTCATTTGATCCCACTCAAATGCTAGCAAAAGAATTCTACAACTTTAACAAGATAAAGGTGCCCAACCTTTAACTTAAGTTGTGAACATTATTCAAGACTAACTAAAGAATTGTGTCTACCACATACATATCCAGATGTACGAACAATTCTTCTTTTCTCATAGTCTTTAGACCTTATGATTATTTACTTTGACAATTATAATATTAAACTATAAATGCTATACGATTTGTTAAACCAGAAATCACTTTATTAATATGAAAAAGATTGTTAATTACAACATTACACTCTTGCTATTGAGCATAATCCTAACAAAAAGCACTCTCGCGTTCAAAAAAGCATGCCCGCATTTCAAAAATGAAAGTTTGCATGCCAGAAACAACGCCCAAAAACCAAAAAGAATGCACGAAAGCCAAAAAGAATGTTTGGAAACTAACAATCATGCTCGAGAACTAAAAAGCACTCTCGCGTTTAAAAAATCATGCCCGCATTTCAAAAAGAAAGTTTGCATGCCTGAAAAAACGTCCAAAAGCCAAAAATAAAGTTTACATGCCAAAAAGAACACACGAAAGCCAAAAAGAACGTTTGGAAACTAAAAATCATGCTCGAGAACTAAAAAGCACTCTCACGTTCAAAAAAGCTTGTCCGCATGCCAAAATGAAAGTTTTCATGCAAAAAAGAACACCCCAAAGCCAAAAAGAAAGTTTACTTGTCAAAAAGAACGCACGAAAGCCAAAAAGAACGTTTGGAAACTAAAAATCATGCTCGAGAACTAAAAAGCAATCTCGCATTCAAAAAAGCATGGCCGCATTTCAAAAGAAGTTGTTTGCTGCCAAAACAACAAAACCGCCCAAAACCAAAAAGAGTTTACTTGCCAAAAGGGACGCAGAAACGCTCAAAAGAATGGTTGGAACTAAAACTATGCTTGGAACTAAAAAGCACTCTCGTTTTCAAAAAGCACGGCCGCATGCCAAAATGAATTTTTCATGCCAAAAAGAACGCCCAAAAGCCAAAAGAAGGTTGCTTGTCAAAAAGAACGCACGAAAGCCAAAAAGAACGTTTGGAAACTAAAAATCATGCTCGAGAACTAAAAAGCACTCTCGCATTCAAAAAAGCATGCTCGCATGCCAAAATGAAAGTTTTCATGCAAAAAAGAACACCCAAAAGCCAAAAAGAAAGTTTACTTGTCAAAAAGAACGCACGAAAGCCAAAAAGAACGTTTGGAAACTAAAAATCATGCTCGAGAACTAAAAAGCAATCTCGCATTCAAAAAAGCATGGCCGCATTTCAAAAAGAAAGTTTGCATGCCAGAAACAACGCCCAAAACCCAAAAAGAAAGTTTTCTTGCCAAAAGGGACGCACGAACGCTAAAAAGAATGGTTGGAAACTAAAAACTATGCTTGAGAACTAAAAAGCACTCTCGTGTTCAAAAAAGCACGGCCGCATGCCAAAATGAATTTTTCATGCCAAAAAGAACGCCCAAAAGCCAAAAAGAAAGTTTGCTTGTCAAAAAGAACGCACGAAAGCCAAAAAGAACGTTTGGAAACTAAAAATCATGCTCGAGAACTAAAAAGCACTCTCGCATTCAAAAAAGCATGCTCGCTTGCCAAAATGAAAGTTTTCTTGCAAAAAAGAACACCCAAAGGCCAAAAAGAAAGTTTACTTGTCAAAAAGAACGCACGAAAGCCAAAAAGAACTTTTGGAAACTGAAAATCATGCTCGAGAACTAAAAATCAATCTCGCATTCAAAAAAGCATGCCCGCATTTCAAAAAGAAAGTTTGCATGCCAAAAAGAACGCACGAAAGCCAAAAGAATGTTTGGAAACTAAAAATCATGCTCGAGAACTAAAAAGCAATCTCGCGTTCACAAAACATGCCCGCATGCCAAAAAGTAAGTTTGCATGCCAGAAACAACGCCCAAAAGCTAAAAAAAAAGTTTGCTTGTTAAAAAGAACGCACGAAAGCCAAAAAGAACGTTTGGAAACTAAAAATCATGCTCGAGACCAAAAAAGCACTCTCCCGTTCAAAAAAGCTTGCCCTCATGCCAAAAAGATAGTTTTCATGCCAGAAAGAACGCCTAAAAGCCAAAAAGAAAGTTTGCTTGCCAAAAGGAACGCACGAACGCCAAAAAGAATGTTTGGAAACTAAAAACTATGCTCGAGAACTAAAAATCACTCTCACGTTCAAAAAAGCATGCCCGCATGCCAAAAAGAAAGTTTGTATGCCAAAAACAATACCCAAAAGTCAAAAAGAAAGTTTACTTTCCAAAAAGAACGCACGAAAGCCAAAAAGAACGTTTGGAAAATAAAAATCATGCTCGAAACCAAAAAAGCACTCTCCCGTTCAAAAAAGCTTGCCCTCATGGCAAAAAGAAAGTTTTCATGCCAGAAAGAACGCCTAAAAGCCAAAAAGAAAGTTTTCTTGCCAAAAGGGACGCACGAACGCCAAAAAGAATGGTTGGAAACTAAAAACTATGCTTGAGAACTAAAAAGCACTCTCGCGTTCAAAAAAGCACGGTCGCATGCCAAAATTAATTTTTCATGCCAAAAAGGACGCCCAAAAGCCAAAAAGAAAGTTTGCTTGTCAAAAAGAACGCACGAAAGCCAAAAAGAACGTTTGGAAACTAAAAATCATGCTCGAGAACTAAAAAGCACTCTCGCGTTCAAAAAAGCATGCCCTCACGGCAAAAAGAAAGTTTTCATGCCAGAAAGAACGCCTAAAAGCCAAAAAGAAAGTTTTCTTGCCAAAAGGGACGCACGAACGCCAAAAAGAATGGTTGGAAACTAAAAACTATGCTTGAGAACTAAAAAGCACTCTCGCGTTCAAAAAAGCACGGTCGCATGCCAAAATTAATTTTTCATGCCAAAAAGGACGCCCAAAAGCCAAAAAGAAAGTTTGCTTGTCAAAAAGAACGCACGAAAGCCAAAAAGAACGTTTGGAAACTAAAAATCATGCTCGAGAACTAAAAAGAAATCTCACATTCAAGAAAGCATGCCCGCATTTCAAAAAGAAAGTTTGCATGCCAGAAACAACGCCCAAAAGCCAAAAAGAAAGTTTACTTGCCAAAAAGAACACACGAAAGCCAAAAAGAACGCTTGAAAACTAAAAATCATGCTCGAGAACTAAAAAGCACTCTCGCTTTCAAAAAAGCATGCCCGCATTTCAAAATGAAAGTTTGCATGCCAGAAACAACGCCTAAAAGCCAAAAGGAATGCACGAAAGCCAAAAAGAACGTTTGGGAACTAACAATCATGCTCGAGAACTAAAAAGCACTCTCGCGTTCAAAAAAGCATGCCCGCATTTCAAAAAGAAAGTTTGAATGCCAGAAACAACGCCCAAAAGCCAAAAAGAAAGTTTACTTGCCAAAAAGAACACACGAAAGCCAAAAGAACGCTTGGAAACTAAAAATCATGCTCGAGAACTAAAAAGCACTCTCACGTTCAAAACAGCATGCTCGCATTTCAAAATGAAAGTTCGCATGCTAGAAACAACGCCCAAAAGCCAAAAAGAAAGTTTACTTGCCAAAAATAACACAAGAAAGCCAAAAAGAACGCTTGGAAACTAAAAATCCTGCTCTAGAACTAAAAAGCACTCTCGCTTTCAAAAAACCATGCCCGCATTTCAAAAAGAAAGTTTGCATGCCAGAAACAACGCCTAAAAGCCAAAAAGAATGCACGAAAGCCAAAAAGAACGTTTGAAACTAACAATCATGCTCGAGAACTAAAAAACACTCTCGCGTTCAAAAAAGCATGTTCGCATTTCAAAAAGAAAGTTTAAATGCCAGAAACAACGCCCAAAAGCCCAAAGCCAAAAAGAAAGTTTACTTGCCAAAAAGAACACATGAAAGCCAAAAAGAACGCTTGGAAACTAAAAATCATGCTCGAGAACTAAAAAGCACTCTCGCGTTCAAAAAAGCATGCTCGCATTTCAAAATGAAAGTTTGCATGCCAGAATCAACGACCAAAAGCCAAAAGAATGCACGAAAGCCAAAAAGAACGTTTGGAAACCAACAATCATGCTCGAGAACGAAAAAAGCATTCTCGCGTTCAAAAAAAGCAAGCCCGCATTTCAAAAACAAAGTTTGCAAGCCAGAAACAACGCCCAAAAGCCAAAAAGAAAGTTTACTTGCGAAAAAAAAAAAAGAACACACGAAAGCCAAAAGAACGCTTGAAACTAAAAATCATGCTCGAGAACTAAAAAGCACTCTCGCGTTCAAAAAAGCATGCCCGCATTTTAAAATGAAAGTTTGCATGCCAGAAACAACGCCCAAAAGCCAAAAGAATGCACAAAAGCCAAAAAGAACGTTTGGAAACTAACAATCATGCTCGAGAACTAAAAAGCACTCTCGCGTTCAGAAAAGTATGCCCGCATTTCAAAAAGAAAGTTTGAATGCAAGAAACACGCCCAAAAGCCAAAAAGAAAGTTTACTTGCCAAAAAGAACACACGAAAGCCAAAAAGAACGCTTGGAAACTAAAAATCATGCTCGAGAACTAAAAAGCACTCTCGCGTTCAAAAAAGCATGCTCGCATTTCAAAATGAAAGTTTGCATGCTAGAATCAACGCCCAAAAGCCAAAAAGAAAGTTTACTTGCCAAAAAGAACACACGAAAGCCAAAAAGAACGCTTCGAAACTAAAAATCATGCTCGAGAACTAAAAAGCACTCTCGCGTTCAAAAAAGCATGCTCGCATTTCAAAATGAAAGTTTGCATGCCAGAATCAACGCCCAAAAGCCAAAAAGAAAGTTTACTTGCCAAAAAGAACGCTTGGAAACTAAAAATCATTCTCGAGAACTAAAAAGCACTCTCGCGTTCAAAAAAGCATGCCCGCAAGCCAAAAAGAAAGTTTACTTGTCAAAAAGAACGCACGAAAGCCAAAAAGAACGTTTGGAAACTAAAAATCATGCTCGAGAACTAAAAAGAAATCTCACATTCAAGAAAGCATGCCCGCATTTCAAAAAGAAAGTTTGCATGCCAGAAACAACGCCCAAAAGCCAAAAAGAAAGTTTACTTGCCAAAAAGAACACACGAAAGCCAAAAAGAACGCTTGAAAACTAAAAATCATGCTCGAGAACTAAAAAGCACTCTCGCTTTCAAAAAAGCATGCCCGCATTTCAAAATGAAAGTTTGCATGCCAGAAACAACGCCTAAAAGCCAAAAGGAATGCACGAAAGCCAAAAAGAACGTTTGGGAACTAACAATCATGCTCGAGAACTTAAAAGCACTCTCGCGTTCAAAAAAGCATGCCCGCATTTCAAAAAGAAAGTTTGAATGCCAGAAACAACGCCCAAAAGCCAAAAAGAAAGTTTACTTGCCAAAAAGAACACACGAAAGCCAAAAAGAACGCTTGGAAACTAAAAATCATGCTCGAGAACTAAAAAGCACTCTCACGTTCAAAACAGCATGCTCGCATTTCAAAATGAAAGTTCGCATGCTAGAAACAACGCCCAAAAGCCAAAAAGAAAGTTTACTTGCCAAAAAATAACACAAGAAAGCCAAAAAGAACGCTTGGAAACTAAAAATCCTGCTCTAGAACTAAAAAGCACTCTCGCTTTCAAAAAACCATGCCCGCATTTCAAAAAGAAAGTTTGCATGCCAGAAACAACGCCTAAAAGCCAAAAAGAATGCACGAAAGCCAAAAAGAACGTTTGAAACTAACAATCATGCTCGAGAACTAAAAAACACTCTCGCGTTCAAAAAAGCATGTTCGCATTTCAAAAAGAAAGTTTAAATGCCAGAAACAACGCCCAAAAGCCCAAAAGCCAAAAAGAAAGTTTACTTGCCAAAAAGAACACATGAAAGCCAAAAAGAACGCTTGGAAACTAAAAATCATGCTCGAGAACTAAACAGCACTCTCACGTTCAAAAAAGCATGCTCGCATTTCAAAATGAAAGTTTGCATGCCAGAATCAACGACCAAAAGCCAAAAAGAATGCACGAAAGCCAAAAAGAACGTTTGGAAACCAACAATCATGCTCGAGAACAAAAAAGCACTCTCGCGTTCAAAAAAGCAAGCCCGCATTTCAAAAACAAAGTTTGCAAGCCAGAAACAACGCCCAAAAGCCAAAAAAGAAAGTTTACTTGCGAAAAAAAGAACACACGAAAGCCAAAAAGAACGCTTGAAAACTAAAAATCATGCTCGAGAACTAAAAAGCACTCTCGCTTTCAAAAAAGCATGCCGCATTTTAAAATGAAAGTTTGCATGCCAGAAACAACGCCTAAAAGCCAAAAGGAATGCACAAAAGCCAAAAAGAACGTTTGGAAACTAACAATCATGCTCGAGAACTAAAAAGCACTCTCGCGTTCAGAAAAGTATGCCCGCATTTCAAAAAGAAAGTTTGAATGCAAGAAACAACGCCCAAAAGCCAAAAAGAAAGTTTACTTGCCAAAAAGAACACACGAAAGCCAAAAAGAACGCTTGGAAACTAAAAATCATGCTCGAGAACTAAAAAGCACTCTCGCGTTCAAAAAAGCATGCTCGCATTTCAAAATGAAAGTTTGCATGCTAGAATCAACGCCCAAAAGCCAAAAAGAAAGTTTACTTGCCAAAAAGAACACACGAAAGCCAAAAAGAACGCTTCGAAACTAAAAATCATGCTCGAGAACTAAAAAGCACTCTCGCGTTCAAAAAAGCATGCTCGCATTTCAAAATGAAAGTTTGCATGCCAGAATCAACGCCCAAAAGCCAAAAAGAAAGTTTACTTGCCAAAAAGAACGCTTGGAAACTAAAAATCATTCTCGAGAACTAAAAAAGCACTCTCGCGTTCAAAAAAGCATGCCCGCAAGCCAAAAAGAAAGTTTACTTGTCAAAAAGAACGCACGAAAGCCAAAAAGAACGTTTGGAAACTAAAAATCATGCTCGAGAACTAAAAAGAAATCTCACATTCAAAAAAGCATGCCCGCATTTCAAAAAGAAAGTTGCATGCCAGAAACAACGCCCAAAAGCCAAAAAGAAAGTTTACTTGCCAAAAAGAACACACGAAAGCCAAAAAGAACGCTTGAAAACTAAAAATCATGCTCGAGAACTAAAAAGCACTCTCGCTTTCAAAAAAGCATGCCCGCATTTCAAAATGAAAGTTTGCATGCCAGAAACAACGCCTAAAAGCCAAAAGGAATGCACGAAAGCCAAAAAGAACGTTTGGAAACTAACAATCATGCTTGAGAACTAAAAAGCACTCTCGCGTTCAAAAAAGCATGCCCGCATTTCAAAAAGAAAGTTTGAATGCCAGAAACAACGCCCAAAAGCCAAAAAGAAAGTTTACTTGCCAAAAAGAACACACGAAAGCCAAAAAGAACGTTTGGAAACTAAAAATCATGCTCGAGAACTAAAAAGCACTCTGTCGTTCAAAACAGCATGCTCGCATTTCAAAATGAAAGTTCGCATGCTAGAAACAACGCCCAAAAGCCAAAAAGAAAGTTTACTTGCCAAAAATAACACAAGAAAGCCAAAAAGAACGCTTGGAAACTAAAAATCCTGCTCTAGAACTAAAAAGCACTCTCGCTTTCAAAAAACCATGCCCGCATTTCAAAAAGAAAGTTTGCATGCCAGAAACAACGCCTAAAAGCCAAAAAGAATGCACGAAAGCCAAAAAGAACGTTTGAAACTAACAATCATGCTCGAGAACTAAAAAACACTCTCGCGTTCAAAAAAGCATGTTCGCATTTCAAAAAGAAAGTTTAAATGCCAGAAACAACGCCCAAAAGCCCAAAAGCCAAAAAGAAAGTTTACTTGCCAAAAAGAACACATGAAAGCCAAAAAGAACGCTTGGAAACTAAAAATCATGCTCGAGAACTAAACAGCACTCTCACGTTCAAAAAAGCATGCTCGCATTTCAAAATGAAAGTTTGCATGCCAGAATCAACGACCAAAAGCCAAAAAGAATGCACGAAAGCCAAAAAGAACGTTTGGAAACCAACAATCATGCTCGAGAACAAAAAAGCACTCTCGCGTTCAAAAAAGCAAGCCCGCATTTCAAAAACAAAGTTTGCAAGCCAGAAACAACGCCCAAAAGCCAAAAAGAAAGTTTACTTGCCAAAAAGAACACACGAAAGCCAAAAAGAACGCTTGGAAACTAAAAATCATGCTCGAGAACTAAAAAGCACTCTCGCTTTCAAAAAAGCATGCCCGCATTTCAAAATGAAAGTTTGCATGCCAGAAACAATGCCTAAAAGCCAAAAAAGAATGCACGAAAGCCAAAAAGAACGTTTGGAAACTAACAATCATGCTCGAGAACTAAAAAGCACTCTCGCGTTCAAAAAAGCATGCCCGCATTTCAAAAAGAAAGTTTGAATGCAAGAAACAACGCCCAAAAGCCAAAAAGAAAGTTTACTTGCCAAAAAGAACACACGAAAGCCAAAAAGAACGCTTGGAAACTAAAAATCATGCTCGAGAACTAAAAAGCACTCTCGCGTTCAAAAAAGCATGCTCGCATTTCAAAATGAAAGTTTGCATGCCAGAATCAACGCCCAAAAGCCAAAAAGAAAGTTTACTTGCCAAAAAGAACACACGAAAGCCAAAAAGAACGCTTCGAAACTAAAAAATCATGCTCGAGAACTAAAAAGCACTCTCGCGTTCAAAAAAAGCATGCTCGCATTTCAAAATGAAAGTTTGCATGCCAGAATCAACGCCCAAAAGCCAAAAAGAAAGTTTACTTGCCAAAAAGAACGCTTGGAAACTAAAAATCATTCTCGAGAACTAAAAAGCACTCTCGCGTTCAAAAAAGCATGCCCGCAAGCCAAAAAGAAAGTTTACTTGTCAAAAAGAACGCACGAAAGCCAAAAAGAACGTTTGGAAACTAAAAATCATGCTCGAGAACTAAAAAGAAATCTCACATTCAAGAAAGCATGCCCGCATTTCAAAAAGAAAGTTTGCATGCCAGAAACAACGCCCAAAAGCCAAAAAGAAAGTTTACTTGCCAAAAAGAACACACGAAAGCCAAAAAGAACGCTTGAAAACTAAAAATCATGCTCGAGAACTAAAAAGCACTCTCGCTTTCAAAAAAGCATGCCCGCATTTCAAAATGAAAGTTTGCATGCCAGAAACAACGCCTAAAAGCCAAAAGGAATGCACGAAAGCCAAAAAGAACGTTTGGGAACTAACAATCATGCTCGAGAACTTAAAAGCACTCTCGCATTCAAAAAAGCATGCCCGCATTTCAAAAAGAAAGTTTGAATGCCAGAAACAACGCCCAAAAGCCAAAAAGAAAGTTTACTTGCCAAAAAGAACACACGAAAGCCAAAAAGAACGCTTGGAAACTAAAAATCATGCTCGAGAACTAAAAAGCACTCTCACGTTCAAAACAGCATGCTCGCATTTCAAAATGAAAGTTCGCATGCTAGAAACAACGCCCAAAAGCCAAAAAGAAAGTTTACTTGCCAAAAATAACACAAGAAAGCCAAAAAGAACGCTTGGAAACTAAAAATCCTGCTCTAGAACTAAAAAGCACTCTCGCTTTCAAAAAACCATGCCCGCATTTCAAAAAGAAAGTTTGCATGCCAGAAACAACGCCTAAAAGCCAAAAAGAATGCACGAAAGCCAAAAAGAACGTTTGAAACTAACAATCATGCTCGAGAACTAAAAAACACTCTCGCGTTCAAAAAAGCATGTTCGCATTTCAAAAGAAAGTTTAAATGCCAGAAACAACGCCCAAAAGCCCAAAAGCCAAAAAGAAAGTTTACTTGCCAAAAAGAACACATGAAAGCCAAAAAGAACGCTTGGAAACTAAAAATCATGCTCGAGAACTAAACAGCACTCTCACGTTCAAAAAAGCATGCTCGCATTTCAAAATGAAAGTTTGCATGCCAGAATCAACGACCAAAAGCCAAAAAGAATGCACGAAAGCCAAAAAGAACGTTTGGAAACCAACAATCATGCTCGAGAACGAAAAAGCATTCTCGCGTTCAAAAAAGCAAGCCCGCATTTCAAAAACAAAGTTTGCAAGCCAGAAACAACGCCCAAAAGCCAAAAAGAAAGTTTACTTGCGAAAAAGAACACACGAAAGCCAAAAAGAACGCTTGAAAACTAAAAATCATGCTCGAGAACTAAAAAGCACTCTCGCTTTCAAAAAAGCATGCCCGCAAGCCAAAAAGAAAGTTTACTTGTCAAAAAGAACGCACGAAAGCCAAAAAGAACGTTTGGAAACTAAAAATCATGCTCGAGAACTAAAAAGAAATCTCACATTCAAGAAAGCATGCCCGCATTTCAAAAAGAAAGTTTGCATGCCAGAAACAACGCCCAAAAGCCAAAAAGAAAGTTTACTTGCCAAAAAGAACACACGAAAGCCAAAAAGAACGCTTGAAAACTAAAAATCATGCTCGAGAACTAAAAAGCACTCTCGCTTTCAAAAAAGCATGCCCGCATTTCAAAATGAAAGTTTGCATGCCAGAAACAACGCCTAAAAGCCAAAAGGAACGCACGAAAGCCAAAAAGAACGTTTGGAAACTAACAATCATGCTCGAGAACTAAAAAGCACTCTCGCGTTCAAAAAAGCATGCCCGCATTTCAAAAAGAAAGTTTGAATGCCAGAAACAACGCCCAAAAGCCAAAAAGAAAGTTTACTTGCCAAAAAGAACACACGAAAGCCAAAAAGAACGCTTGGAAACTAAAAATCATGCTCGAGAACTAAAAAGCACTCTCACGTTCAAAACAGCATGCTCGCATTTCAAAATGAAAGTTCGCATGCTAGAAACAACGCCCAAAAGCCAAAAAGAAAGTTTACTTGCCAAAAATAACACAAGAAAGCCAAAAAGAACGCTTGGAAACTAAAAATCCTGCTCTAGAACTAAAAAGCACTCTCGCTTTCAAAAAACCATGCCCGCATTTCAAAAAGAAAGTTTGCATGCCAGAAACAACGCCTAAAAGCCAAAAAGAATGCACGAAAGCCAAAAAGAACGTTTGAAACTAACAATCATGCTCGAGAACTAAAAAACACTCTCGCGTTCAAAAAAGCATGTTCGCATTTCAAAAAGAAAGTTTAAATGCCAGAAACAACGCCCAAAAGCCCAAAAGCCAAAAAGAAAGTTTACTTGCCAAAAAGAACACATGAAAGCCAAAAAGAACGCTTGGAAACTAAAAATCATGCTCGAGAACTAAACAGCACTCTCACGTTCAAAAAAGCATGCTCGCATTTCAAAATGAAAGTTTGCATGCCAGAATCAACGACCAAAAGCCAAAAAGAATGCACGAAAGCCAAAAAGAACGTTTGGAAACCAACAATCATGCTCGAGAACGAAAAAGCATTCTCGCGTTCAAAAAAGCAAGCCCGCATTTCAAAAACAAAGTTTGCAAGCCAGAAACAACGCCCAAAAGCCAAAAAGAAAGTTTACTTGCGAAAAAGAACACACGAAAGCCAAAAAGAACGCTTGAAAACTAAAAATCATGCTCGAGAACTAAAAAGCACTCTCGCTTTCAAAAAAGCATGCCCGCATTTTAAAATGAAAGTTTGCATGCCAGAAACAACGCCTAAAAGCCAAAAGGAATGCACAAAAGCCAAAAAGAACGTTTGGAAACTAACAATCATGCTCGAGAACTAAAAAGCACTCTCGCGTTCAGAAAAGTATGCCCGCATTTCAAAAAGAAAGTTTGAATGCAAGAAACAACGCCCAAAAGCCAAAAAGAAAGTTTACTTGCCAAAAAGAACACACGAAAGCCAAAAAGAACGCTTGGAAACTAAAAATCATGCTCGAGAACTAAAAAGCACTCTCGCGTTCAAAAAAGCATGCTCGCATTTCAAAATGAAAGTTTGCATGCTAGAATCAACGCCCAAAAGCCAAAAAGAAAGTTTACTTGCCAAAAAGAACACACGAAAGCCAAAAAGAACGCTTCGAAACTAAAAATCATGCTCGAGAACTAAAAAGCACTCTCGCGTTCAAAAAAGCATGCTCGCATTTCAAAATGAAAGTTTGCATGCCAGAATCAACGCCCAAAAGCCAAAAAGAAAGTTTACTTGCCAAAAAGAACGCTTGGAAACTAAAAATCATTCTCGAGAACTAAAAAGCACTCTCGCGTTCAAAAAAGCATGCCCGCAAGCCAAAAAGAAAGTTTACTTGTCAAAAAGAACGCACGAAAGCCAAAAAGAACGTTTGGAAACTAAAAATCATGCTCGAGAACTAAAAAGAAATCTCACATTCAAGAAAGCATGCCCGCATTTCAAAAAGAAAGTTTGCATGCCAGAAACAACGCCCAAAAGCCAAAAAGAAAGTTTACTTGCCAAAAAGAACACACGAAAGCCAAAAAGAACGCTTGAAAACTAAAAATCATGCTCGAGAACTAAAAAGCACTCTCGCTTTCAAAAAAGCATGCCCGCATTTCAAAATGAAAGTTTGCATGCCAGAAACAACGCCTAAAAGCCAAAAGGAATGCACGAAAGCCAAAAAGAACGTTTGGGAACTAACAATCATGCTCGAGAACTTAAAAGCACTCTCGCATTCAAAAAAGCATGCCCGCATTTCAAAAAGAAAGTTTGAATGCCAGAAACAACGCCCAAAAGCCAAAAAGAAAGTTTACTTGCCAAAAAGAACACACGAAAGCCAAAAAGAACGCTTGGAAACTAAAAATCATGCTCGAGAACTAAAAAGCACTCTCACGTTCAAAACAGCATGCTCGCATTTCAAAATGAAAGTTCGCATGCTAGAAACAACGCCCAAAAGCCAAAAAGAAAGTTTACTTGCCAAAAATAACACAAGAAAGCCAAAAAGAACGCTTGGAAACTAAAAATCCTGCTCTAGAACTAAAAAGCACTCTCGCTTTCAAAAAACCATGCCCGCATTTCAAAAAGAAAGTTTGCATGCCAGAAACAACGCCTAAAAGCCAAAAAG
Source organism: Acer yangbiense (assembly GCA_008009225.1). NCBI lineage: Eukaryota > Viridiplantae > Streptophyta > Magnoliopsida > Sapindales > Sapindaceae > Acer > Acer yangbiense. Next base: position 9,963 of record VAHF01000031.1, on the reverse strand, counting down.
AATGCACGAAAGCCAAAAAGAACGTTTGAAACTAACAATCATGCTCGAGAACTAAAAAACACTCTCGCGTTCAAAAAAGCATGTTCGCATTTCAAAAAGAAAGTTTAAATGCCAGAAACAACGCCCAAAAGCCCAAAAGCCAAAAAGAAAGTTTACTTGCCAAAAAGAACACATGAAAGCCAAAAAGAACGCTTGGAAACTAAAAATCATGCTCGAGAACTAAACAGCACTCTCACGTTCAAAAAAGCATGCTCGCATTTCAAAATGAAAGTTTGCATGCCAGAATCAACGACCAAAAGCCAAAAAGAATGCACGAAAGCCAAAAAGAACGTTTGGAAACCAACAATCATGCTCGAGAACGAAAAAGCATTCTCGCGTTCAAAAAAGCAAGCCCGCATTTCAAAAACAAAGTTTGCAAGCCAGAAACAACGCCCAAAAGCCAAAAAGAAAGTTTACTTGCGAAAAAGAACACACGAAAGCCAAAAAGAACGCTTGAAAACTAAAAATCATGCTCGAGAACTAAAAAGCACTCTCGCTTTCAAAAAAGCATGCCCGCAAGCCAAAAAGAAAGTTTACTTGTCAAAAAGAACGCACGAAAGCCAAAAAGAACGTTTGGAAACTAAAAATCATGCTCGAGAACTAAAAAGAAATCTCGCGTTCAAAAAAGCATGCCCGCATTTCAAAAAGAAAGTTTGCATGCCAGAAACAACGCCCAAAAGCCAAAAAGAAAGTTTACTTGCCAAAAAGAACACACGAAAGCCAAAAAGAACGCTTGAAAACTAAAAATCATGCTCGAGAACTAAAAAGCACTCTCGCTTTCAAAAAAGCATGCCCGCATTTCAAAATGAAAGTTTGCATGCCAGAAACAACGCCTAAAAGCCAAAAGGAATGCACGAAAGCCAAAAAGAACGTTTGGAAACTAACAATCATGCTCGAGAACTAAAAATCAATCTTGAGTTCAAAAAAACTTGCCCGCATTTCAAAAAGAAAGTTTGTATGCCAGAAACAACGCCCAAAAGCCAAAAAGAAAGTTTACTTGCCAAAAAGAAAGTTTTCTTGCCAAAAAGAACACACTTAAGCCAAAAAGAACATTTGGAAACTAAAAATCATGCTCGAGAACTAAAAAGCACTCTCGAGTTCAAAACAGCATGCTCGCATTTCAAAATGAAAGTTCGCATGCTAGAAACAACGCCCAAAAGCCAAAAAGAAAGTTTACTTGCCAAAAATAACACAAGAAAGCCAAAAAAGAACGCTTGGAAACTAAAAATCCTGCTCTAGAACTAAAAAGCACTCTCGCGTTCAAAAAACCATGCCCGCATTTCAAAAAGAAAGTTTGCATGCCAGAAACAACGCCTAAAAGCCAAAAAGAATGCACGAAAGCCAAAAAGAACGTTTGGAAACTAACAATCATGCTCGAGAACTAAAAAAACACTCTCGCGTTCAAAAAAGCATGTTCGCATTTCAAAAAGAAAGTTTAAATGCCAGAAACAACGCCCAAAAGCCCAAAAGCCAAAAAGAAAGTTTACTTGCCAAAAAGAAACACATGAAAGCCAAAAAGAACGCTTGGAAACTAAAAATCATGCTCGAGAACTAAAAAGCACTCTCACGTTCAAAAAAGCATGCTCGCATTTCAAAATGAAAGTTTGCATGCCAGAATCAACGACCAAAAGCCAAAAAGAATGCACGAAAGCCAAAAAGAACGTTTGGAAACCAACAATCATGCTCGAGAACGAAAAAGCATTCTCGCGTTCAAAAAAGCAAGCCCGCATTTCAAAACAAAGTTTGCAAGCCAGAAACAACGCCCAAAAGCCAAAAAGAAAGTTACTTGCGAAAAAAGAACACACGAAAGCCAAAAAGAACGCTTGAAAACTAAAAATCATGCTCGAGAACTAAAAAGCACTCTCGCTTTCAAAAAAGCATGCCCGCATTTTAAAATGAAAGTTTGCATGCCAGAAACAACGCCTAAAAGCCAAAAGGAATGCACAAAAGCCAAAAAGAACGTTTGGAAACTAACAATCATGCTCGAGAACTAAAAAGCACTCTCGCGTTCAGAAAAGTATGCCCGCATTTCAAAAAGAAAGTTTGAATGCAAGAAACAACGCCCAAAAGCCAAAAAGAAAGTTTACTTGCCAAAAAGAACACACGAAAGCCAAAAAGAACGCTTGGAAACTAAAAATCATGCTCGAGAACTAAAAAGCACTCTCGCGTTCAAAAAAGCATGCTCGCATTTCAAAATGAAAGTTTGCATGCTAGAATCAACGCCCAAAAGCCAAAAAGAAAGTTTACTTGCCAAAAAGAACACACAAAAGCCAAAAAGAACGCTTCGAAACTAAAAATCATGCTCGAGAACTAAAAAGCACTCTCGCGTTCAAAAAAGCATGCTCGCATTTCAAAATGAAAGTTTGCATGCCAGAATCAACGCCCAAAAGCCAAAAAGAAAGTTTACTTGCCAAAAAAGAACGCTTGGAAACTAAAAATCATTCTCGAGAACTAAAAAGCACTCTCGCGTTCAAAAAAGCATGCCCGCAAGCCAAAAAGAAAGTTACTTGTCAAAAAGAATGCACGAAAGCCAAAAAGAACGTTTGGAAACTAAAAATCATGCTCGAGAACTAAAAAGAAATGTTGCTTTCAAAAAAGCATGCCCGCATTTCAAAAAGAAAGTTTGCATGCCAGAAACAACGCCCAAAAGCCAAAAAGAAAGTTTACTTGCCAAAAAGAACACACGAAAGCCAAAAAGAACGCTTGAAAACTAAAAATCATGCTCGAGAACTAAAAAGCACTCTCGCTTTCAAAAAAGCATGCCCGCATTTCAAAATGAAAGTTTGCATGCCAGAAACAACGCCTAAAAGCCAAAATGAATGCACGAAAGCCAAAAAGAACGTTTGGAAACTAACAATCATGCTCGAGAACTAAAAAGCACTCTCGCGTTCAAAAAAGCATGCCCGCATTTCAAAAAGAAAGTTTGAATGCAAGAAACAACGCCCAAAAGCCAAAAAGAAAGTTTACTTGCCAAAAAGAACACATGAAAGCCAAAAAGCACGCTTGGAAACTAAAAATCATGCTCGAGAACTAAAAAGCACTCTCACGTTCAAAACAGCATGCTCGCATTTCAAAATGAAAGTTCGCATGCTAGAAACAACGCCCAAAAGCCAAAAAGAAAGTTTACTTGCCAAAAATAACACAAGAAAGCCAAAAAGAACGCTTGGAAACTAAAAATCCTGCTCTAGAACTAAAAAGCACTCTCGCTTTCAAAAAACCATGCCCGCATTTCAAAAAGAAAGTTTGCATGCCAGAAACAACGCCTAAAAGCCAAAAAGAATGCACGAAAGCCAAAAAGAACGTTTGAAACTAACAATCATGCTCGAGAACTAAAAAACACTCTCGCGTTCAAAAAAGCATGTTCGCATTTCAAAAAGAAAGTTTAAATGCCAGAAACAACGCCCAAAAGCCCAAAAGCCAAAAAGAAAGTTTACTTGCCAAAAAGAACACATGAAAGCCAAAAAGAACGCTTGGAAACTAAAAATCATGCTCGAGAACTAAACAGCACTCTCGCGTTCAAAAAAGCATGCTCGCATTTCAAAATGAAAGTTGCATGCCAGAATCAACGACCAAAAGCCAAAAAGAATGCACGAAAGCCAAAAAGAACGTTTGGAAACCAACAATCATGCTCGAGAACGAAAAAAGCATTCTCGCGTTCAAAAAAAGCAAGCCCGCATTTCAAAAACAAAGTTTGCAAGCCAGAAACAACGCCCAAAAAGCCAAAAAGAAAGTTTACTTGCGAAAAGAAAAAGAACACACGAAAGCCAAAAAGAACGCTTGAAAACTAAAAATCATGCTCGAGAACTAAAAAGCACTCTCGCTTTCAAAAAAGCATGCCCGCATTTAAAATGAAAGTTTGCATGCCAGAAACAACGCCTAAAAGCCAAAAGGAATGCACAAAAGCCAAAAAGAACGTTTGGAAACTAACAATCATGCTCGAGAACTAAAAGCACTCTCGCGTTCAAAAAAGTATGCCCGCATTTCAAAAAAGAAAGTTGAATGCAAGAAACAACGCCCAAAAGCCAAAAAGAAAGTTTACTTGCCAAAAGAACACACGAAAGCCAAAAAGAACGCTTGGAAACTAAAAATCATGCTCGAGAACTAAAAAGCACTCTCGCGTTCAAAAAAGCATGCCCGCATTTCAAAAAGAAAGTTTGCATGCCAGAAACAACGCCCAAAAGCCAAAAAGAAAGTTTACTTGCCAAAAAGAACACACGAAAGCCAAAAAGAACGTTTGGAAACTAAAAATCATGCTCGAGAACTAAAAAGCACTCTCGCGTTCAAAAAAGCATGCCCGCATTTCAAAAAGAAAGTTTGCATGCCAGAAACAACGCCCAAAAGCCAAAAAGAAAGTTAACTTGCCAAAAAGAACGTTTGGAAACTAAAAATCATGCTCGAGAACTAAAAAGCACTCTAGCGTTCAAAAAAGCATGCCCGCATGCCAAAATAAAAGTTTTCATGCAAAAAAGAACGCCCAAAAGCCAAAAAGAACATTTGGAAACTAAAAATCATGCTCGAGAACTAAAAAGAAATCTCGCTTTCAAAAAAGCATGCCCGCATTTCAAAAAGAAAGTTTGCATGCTAGAAACAACGCCGAAAAGCCAAAAAGAAAGTTTACTTGCCAAAAAGAACACACGAAAGCCAAAAAGAACGTTTGGAAACAAAAAATCATGCTCGAGAATTAAAAAGCAATCTCGCGTTCAAAAAACCATGCCCGCATTTCAAAATGAAAGTTTGCATGCCAGAAACAACGCCCAAAAGCCAAAAGAATGCACGAAAGCCAAAAAGAACGTTTGGAAACTAAAAATCATGCTCGAGAACTAAAAAGCACTCTCGCGTTCAAAAAAGCATGCCCGCATTTCAAAAAGAAAGTTTGCATGCCAGAAACAACGCCCAAAAGCCAAAAAGAAAGTTTACTTGCCAAAAAGAACACACGAAAGCCAAAAAGAACGTTTGGAAACTAAAAATCATGCTCGAGAACTAAAAAGCACTCTCACGTTCAAAACAGCATGCTCGCATTTCAAAATGAAAGTTGCATGCTAGAAACAACGCCCAAAAGCCCAAAAGAAAGTTTACTTGCCAAAAATAACACAAGAAAGCCAAAAAAGAACGCTTGGAAACTAAAAATCCTGCTCTAGAACTAAAAAGCACTCTCGCTTTCAAAAAAACATGCCCGCATTCAAAAAGAAAGTTGCATGCCAGAAACAACGCCTAAAAGCCAAAAAGAAGCAACGAAAAAGCCAAAAAGAACGTTTGAAACTAAAATCATGCTCGAGAACTAAAAAACACTCTCGCGTTCAAAAAAGCATGTTCGCATTTCAAAAAGAAAGTTTAAATGCCAGAAACAACGCCCAAAAGCCCAAAAAGCCAAAAAGAAAGTTTACTTGCCAAAAAGAACACATGAAAGCCAAAAAGAACGCTTGGAAACTAAAAATCATGCTCGAGAACTAAACAGCACTCTCACGTTCAAAAAAGCATGCTCGCATTTCAAAATGAAAGTTTGCATGCCAGAATCAACGACCAAAAGCCAAAAAGAATGCACGAAAGCCAAAAAGAACGTTTGGAAACCAACAATCATGCTCGAGAACGAAAAAGCATTCTCGCGTTCAAAAAAGCAAGCCCGCATTTCAAAAACAAAGTTTGCAAGCCAGAAACAACGCCCAAAAGCCAAAAAGAAAGTTTACTTGCCAAAAAGAACACACGAAAGCCAAAAAGAATGTTTGGAAACAAAAAATCATGCTCGAGAACTAAAAAGCACTCTGGCATTCAAAAAAGCATGCCTGCATTTCAAAATGAAAGTTTGCATGCCAGAAACAACGTCCAAAAGCCAATAAAAATGAACGAAAGCCAAAAAGAACGTTTGGAAACTAACAATCATGCTCGAGAACTAAAAAGCACTCTCGCGTTCAAAAAAGCATGCCCGCATGCCAAAATGAAAGTTTTCATGCAAAAAAGAACGCCCAAAAGCCAAAAAGAAAGTTTACTTGCCAAAAACAACACACGAAAGCCAAAAAGAACGTTTGGAAACTAAAAATCATGCTCGAGAACTAAAAAGAAATCTCGCGTTCAAAAAAGCATGCCCGCATTTCAAAAAGAAAGTTTGCATGCTAGAAACAACGCCCAAAATCCAAAAAGAAAGTTTACCTGCCAAAAAGAACACAAGAAAGTCAAAAAGAACGCTTGGAAACTAAAAATCATGCTCGAGTACTAAAAAGCACTCTCGCTTTCAAAAAACCATGCCCGCATTTCAAAAAGAAAGTTTGCATGCCAGAAACAACGCCTAAAAGCCAAAAGGAATGCACGAAAGCCAAAAAGAACGTTTGGAAACTAACAATCATGCTCGAGAACTAAAAAGCACTCTCGCGATCAAAAAAGCATGCCCGCATTTCAAAAAGAAAGTTTGAATGCCAGAAACAACGCCCAAAAGCCAAAAAGAAAGTTTACTTGCCAAAAAGAACACACGAAAGCCAAAAAGAACGCTTGGAAACTAAAAATCATGCTCGAGAACTAAAAAGCACTCTCGCGTTCAAAAAAGCATGCTCGCATTTCAAAATGAAAGTTTGCATGCCAGAATCAACGACCAAAAGCCAAAAAGAATGCACGAAAGCCAAAAAGAACGTTTGGAAACCAACAATCATGCTTGAGAACAAAAAAGCACTCTTGCGTTCAAAAAAGCAAGCCCGCATTTCAAAACCAAAGTTTGCAAGCCAGAAACAACGCCCAAAAACCAAAAAGAAAGTTTACTTGCCAAAAATAACACACGAAAGCCAAAAAGAACGTTTGGAAACTAAAAATCATGCTCGAGAACTAAAAAGCACTCTGGCGTTCAAAAAAGCATGCCTGCATTTCAAATTGAAAGTTTCATGCCAGAAACAACGCCCAAAAGCCAAAAAAAATGCACGAAAGCCAAAAAGAACGTTTGGAAACTAACAATCATGCTTGAGAACTAAAAAGCACTCTCGCGTTCAAAAAAGCATGCCCGTATTTCAAAAAGAAAGTTTGAATGCCAGAAAAGAAAGAAACAAAGCCCAAAAGCCAAAAAGAAAGTTTACTTGCCAAAAAGAACACACGAAAGCCAAAAAGAACGTTTGGAAACTAAAAATCATGCTCGAGAACTAAAAAGCACTCTGTCGTTCAAAAAAGCATGCCCGCATTTCAAAAAGAAAGTTTGCATGCCAGAAACAACGCCCAAAAGCCAAAAAGAAAGTTTACTTGCCAAAAAGAACACACGAAAGCCAAAAAGAACGCTTGGAAACTAAAAATCATTCTCGGGAACTAAAAAACACTCTCGCTTTCAAAAAGCATGCCCGCATTTCAAAATGAACGTTTGCATGCCAGAAACAACGCCTAAAAGCCAAAAAGAATGCACGAAAGCCAAAAAGAACGTTTGGAAACTAACAATCATGCTCGAGAACTAAAAAGCACTCTCGCGTTCAAAAAAGCATGCCCGCATGCCAAAAAGAAAGTTTTCATGCAAGAAACAACGCCCAAAAGCCAAAAAGAAAGTTTACTTGCCAAAAAGAACACACGAAAGGCAAAAAGAACGCTTGGAAACTAAAAATCATGCTCGAGAACTAAAAAGCACTCTCGCGTTCAGAAAAGCATGCCCGCATTTCAAAATGAAAGTTTTCAAGCCAGAAACAACGCCTAAAAGCCAAAAAGACCAAAAAGAACGTTTGGAAACTAACAATCATGCTCGAGAACTAAAAAGCACTCTCGCGTTCAAAAAAGCATGCCCGCATTTCAAAAAGAAAGTTTGAGTGCCAGAAACAACGCCCAAAAGCCAAAAAGAAAGTTTACTTGCCAAAAAGAAAGTTCACTTGCCAAAAAGAACACACGAAAGCCAAAAAGAACGCTTGGAAACTAAAAATCATGCTCGAGAACTAAAAAGCACTCTCGCGTTCAAAAAAGCATGCTCGCATTTCAAAATGAAAGTTTGCATGCCAGAATCAACGCCCAAAAGCCAAAAAGAAAGTTTACTTGCCAAAAAGAACACACGAAAGCCAAAAAGAACGCTTGGAAACTAAAAATCATGCTCGAGAACTAAAAAGCACTCTCGCGTTCAAAAAAGCATGCCCGCATGCCAAAATGAAAGTTTTCATGCAAAAAAGAAAACCCAAAAGCCAAAAAGAAAGTTTACTTGTCAAAAAGAACGCACGAAAGTCAAAAAGAACGTTTGGAAACTAAAAATCATGCTCGAGAACTAAAAAGAAATCTCGCGTTCAAAAAAGCATGCCTACATTTCAAAAAGAAAGTTTGCATGCCAGAAACAACGTCCAAAAGCCAAAAAGAAAGTTTACTTGCCAAAAAGAACACACGAAAGCCAAAAAGAACGCTTGAAAACTAAAAATCATGCTCGAGAACTAAAAAGCACTCTCGCTTCAAAAAAGCATGCCCGCATTTCAAATGAAAGTTTGCATGCCAGAAAAAAAAAAAAAAAAAAAAAAAAAGAAAAAAAAAAAAAAAAACAAAAAAAACACAAAAAAAAAAAAAAAAAAAAAAAAAAAAAAAAAAAAAAACAACGCCTAAAAGCCAAAATGAATGCACGAAAGCCAAAAAGAACGTTTGGAAACTAACAATCATGCTCGAGAACTAAAAAGCACTCTCGCGTTCAAAAAAGCATGCCCGCATTTCAAAAAGAAAGTTTGAATGCAAGAAACAACGCCCAAAAGCCAAAAAGAAAGTTTACTTGCCAAAAAGAACACATGAAAGCCAAAAAGCACGCTTGGAAACTAAAAATCATGCTCGAGAACTAAAAAGCACTCTCACGTTCAAAAAAGCATGCTCGCATTTGAAAATAAAAGTTTGCATGCCAGAATCAACTCCCAAAAGCCAAAAAGAATGCACGAAAGCCAAAAAGAACGTTTGGAAACTAACAATCATGCTCGAGAACTAAAAAGCACTCTCGCGTTCAAAAAAGCATGCTCGCATTTCAAAAAGAAAGTTTGAATTCCAGAAACAACGCCCAAAAGCAAAAAACAAAGTTTACTTGCCAAAAATAACACACGAAAACCAAAAAGAACGCTTGGAAACTAAAAATCATGCTCGAGAACTAAAAAGCACTCTCGCGTTCAAAAAAGCATGCTCGCATTTCAAAATGAAAGTTTTCATGCCAGAATCAACGCCCAAAAGCCAAAAAGAAAGTTTGCTTGCCAAAAAGAAAGTTTGCTTGCCAAAAAGAACACACGAAAGCCAAAAAGAACGCTTGCAAACTAAAAATCATGCTCGAGAACTAAAATGCACTCTCGCGTTCAAAAAAGCATGCTCGCATTTCAAAATGAAAGTTTGCATGCCAGAATCAACGCCCAAAAGCCAATAAGAATGCACGAAAGCCAAAAAAGCATGCCCGCATGCCAAAATGAAAGTTTTCATGCAAAAAAGAACACCCAAAATCCAAAAAGAAAGTTTACTTATCAAAAACAACGCACGATAGCCAAAAGGAACGTTTGGAAACTAAAAATCATGCTCGAGAACTAAAAACAAATTTCGCGTTCAAAAAAGCATGCCCGCATTTCAAAAAGAAAGTTTGCATGCCAGAAACAACGCCCAAAAGCCAAAAAGAAAGTTTACTTGCCAAAAAGAACACACGAAAGCCAAAAAGAAAACTTGAAAACTAAAAATCATGCTCGAGAACTAAAAAGCACTCTCGCTTTCAAAAAAGCATGCCCGCATTTCAATATGAAAGTTTGCATGCCATAAACAACGCCTAAAAGCCAAAAGGAATGCACGAAAGCCAAAAAGAACGTTTGGAAACTAACAATCATGCTCGAGAACTAAAAAGCACTCTCGCGATCAAAAAAGCATGCCGCGCATTTCAAAAAGAAGTTTGAATGCCAGAACAACGCCCAAAAGCCAAAAGAAAGTTTACTTGGCAAAAAGAACACACGAAAGCAAAAAGAACGCTTTGGAAACTAAAAATCATGC
>VAHF01000277.1:0-49785 GCA_008009225.1 Acer yangbiense | reverse complement strand
CTTATACTAAACATGATGTTGTTCGGGAACATAGGGACAGGCAAGGAAAAAAACAAAGGAAAATCCGACCAAAATTTCCAATTTCCTGACAGCCTTGACACATAAAAGCATGGCTTCTAACTCAATTGAGCAGTATTCAGGCTACATAAGTGTTTCCACAAAAGCACTGGGGGATCAAATAGGGATAAGTAACTAGCTATCCAAGTGACAAGGTGTCATACCCCATAAGTAGAGAAGAAATTTTATAGATCTTTTTCTTTTAAACAATCACGGAATCAATATCAACCAGACAGACAATAGTTATTTGAATACATCATCAGCACGTACCTGATGGAGTGAATTCCATTCTTTGGAAATATGAAAAAAAAAAAAACCAATTAGTGAGAATTATGAACAACCTGGTAAACAAGAAATAATTACCCACCAATTATTACCATAAACGAACATGAATTTGTTTAAATTATATAATTCATATACTGATGATTAAAAAGCTTTTATTTCTTTGAAGCAAAAAAAGAGAGTAAATTATTTAAATTTATGTACAAGTTTAAAATTTCATTCTTCATTGCAAAAGGCAAAACGGGACAAATAAATTTGGTTTTTTTTCCATTGCACACTGCAGTAAAAATCATAGTCGCTAGTCTTTAATCTCCAACTTTTCCTCATGACCACAACATTGCAACAATATGGAGAAAAGCTGCTTACCACATTTGACAGTTGTTCACTGATGTAGGCTAATGACGTCAACATAGCTTCAAGTGTGTCTTTAGTAAGCTGGAATTTCACATCAATTTCTCCTGAAGGAGACTTGGGTGTAATCTTGTAGCTGCAAACAAGGACAAGTTAAGTAGTAAAATTTGATGACTATTTTTGCTCAAACATCCATATCATAGTTAAGTAATAAAATTCTCACGCTATTCCAACTAGAGGAAAGGATGATACTCCCAAAATCTAACTGAAATAAGTGATAATTTTGCATGCACGGGGAATGATAACAGTAACGAATCAATCTTTTATAAAATAGAAATTAATAAACCCGCTCCAAACATCCAAAACTTTCTTTAAACAAACAGCTTTTCCAGACGTCCGAGAATAAAAATCAAAAGAATGCTCTTCAGATACCCCTGCAAGTTCTTAGACATGTAGCAGGATGCCTCATATGATCCAGTGCTTGTAGCAGGAAAAGCTAGAGGTCAGCAATTCTTGGATCATACTGATTTTTATCATAAATTAAATTTCATAGCAACAAACGCTCCTTGACTGTACATGTAATTTATCATCACCACTGTACTTCATCATCTGGATCACTTGAGAACTATGGATATGTCTCTTGGTCACAACCTTACATTAAGGCAGTGATCCATGGATAACAGGAGTAAAAACCATTATACCACCCAGTAAGGAAGGGGTACCCAGTCTTATTCTCAGTATTTTTAATTGGCCTAACACTAAAACAAAGACACGATTTTATTACCGTCCAAATCAACAGCCTGAAAGTTCAAGTTAATAGAAAAATAATGCTATCATATGTCATGAAGAAAAGAAATAGCAACTGGTTAGAAGATAAAAGAACAAAAAGTTATATTACTATTACAAAAGTTTCTTAATAGCTACCATCTAAGGACAGAAACAGAAGTTTAGAGTTGGGGGCCAAATCACAAAAACTTAAAATTAGTACAAATATATAAAATACATATTTTTTGAGTAATTTTATAATTTTTTTTTGAGGGACCAGGGTGGGAGGGGGGGGGGGGGGGGGGGCGCCAACCTGTGTTGATTTTCACAGAAGAAAAAAGGACCATATATGTTACCTGCCTCAATTTCTATTATTTTCTCTTTAACCTAGTTTCTTGGAGTGTAACAACTAACCATTTCAAGACTCTCATTACTAGATCACTAAAAGCATTCTCTACTGTCTTTCCCAAGCATCTTGATTTCTTTGTTACCTTAACAGAACATCCTTTCACAGACTCTGGCTTGTTTCCATGTCAGGTCAGGTTGTTCTTCCAAAGTTTCCAACTTTTAATAATTGACAACCCCACTCCTCTAGTTAATGAAGTTCAGTATGTTCATGTTCAATGAAGAAAATCTGAATAGAAACAACTAAACTTGCCCCTGGATTTATCATAGAGAAACTAAGTGCTACTCATGTAACTGTCCAAGATGACAAGGGTGCACAATAATTTCCATGGAAAGGAGAAAGGATAATTTACATCATAACAGCAACAACCAAATCACCTAATACTTCTCTTACCACACAGATCCAACCTAGTTTTTAAGAACAATATGAGGACTGTCTTTATGACTATTTTAAGAGCCTTCTTCACGATAACCCAAACATCCCCAATACCCTTTCACTTTGAAGACCTTCCCTGGAAAGACTTTTCATTGCTTCAAAATCAGTTCACATTCAAAAAGATATCCACAGTGATTAATTACCCTCCTTAACTCTCCTCCCGCCCATAATCCCCAACTTCTATTATGTCATTTCAAAAAACATAAGTGTTTTATCATGTTAAAATCCTTCAATAGAAGCAGAAATTCAAAAAACAGTGTCCATGGTTTTTCAACCTTTTCAGAGATTTTCCAGATCCATTGAATATATACACATTATTAACAACAGAAGCTGCATTCAAGACTTATGGTTACTCCTAAATACTCAAATTACTTTAACACTAAATATATAATTTAATAACAACCTTTTTGTTCTTCATAATTTTAGTCAGCTCATTGATAAATGTCAATAAATATCACTTATTCATCCTGACATACCTAAGGTTGATTACAGCTACTCTATCACCCGGCACTGAGTTGCTTTTTTCCATGGCCATGTCATAGACTTGAGGTTGGGTAGATTTCTCTATATATTAATAAAAGCCTTTACAAATAAAACTCCCGAGGCATTGAACATTCCACATATGATATAATGAATTTGCTTCTTGCTTTTATTTCAGATCTTAAAACCTCCATTACAATATTAATTTATTTGTTGAATACAATTATGCTTTCATGACAAAAATTGGACTAAAAGTCATGCCAAATCCTAAAGAAACCTTTTGTAATATAAAATTAAAATTGCGTCTAATTTTTTTGTTTGGTTATCGTACTTATAAACATTGGGAATCTTCACCGGCAATAAGTGTCTTTGGGGTAAGAGTAATGCTAGGCTTCCCTTTTTGTTCCCAAATGATGCGGCATGTGAGGTGCCACCATCACATACCACCACTAATCTCATGATTTACAGGATGGTGACACCTCACATGCCACATCATTTGGGAACAAATTTGGGAAGCCTAGCATTACTCTTGGGGTAAATATAATTGTATATTCATTATTACCTTCTTGTTGCATGTCTAAGAATGTTCCTATCAGAAAATGTCTGTGTGAGTGCATCATCGTCACAATCATTATATCAATATTTTCATTGTTGTTGGGGGAGGGGAGGAGAGGGTTTGGGATGTTCTTTTAGGGGAACAATGGTGCATTTAGCAAATACTTGAGTGGTGAATGATACATCAAATCTTTCCGGAATTTTCTCCCCATACAAAGGAAAGGAAAGATTAAGTGGATTAAAAGGTAATATGGAATGAATGGTTAGAAATGTGTCCATGTTACACTATATTGATTAAACTAATTTTTTTGTAATTAATCAAATTGAAAAAATAAACTAACTCCCATACCAAGTTGTCAGGAGGGCTGACATCACGTTGGAGAAGCATGGGAGACAACTTGCCACAGTATTATCACAATGACTGGTGTAGAAGCCCCAAGATCATTGTGATTAAAGTTGGTGACTGGATCATCTTGATGAGGCCACAGAGGAGTTGAAATCACAGAAGATGGGAAAGATGTGAAAGATGGGGGTGCAAGTTTTCACATGATAGGAAACACTGGTCCTTTGCACTGGATGCTGATAAGATGAATATTACAATATAGTAGTGAAATGACAAAAGAACAAGCAAAGGGATACTTTATGAACTAACCAATAACTAATGAAATGACAACCAAATAAACAAGAGGATATACAGAATAATAAACAAAATTGACTAAGGATATAGAATTTTACGGTAGCAGAAAACCAAGACAACTAATGCAAGAATGCGGGGGAGGGGTGGTGGTTTTATGCAGTCAACTAAAATAAGATTAAGTAAAGGGAATCAAAATTTAAGCATAAGCATAATTAGCCAACGAAACAAAAATAAAGGCAGCAATTAGTAGTTGCCTTTCTTTCCAAAAATAAAGTGATTGAAAATTATGTCTGACAATTCACAAAATATAGATAACTGCTTCTAAGGACTTTCAATATATGTCTATCCTCTGCTTTGTATTCTGGCCATACTCCAATTATCCGCTTTAAACCTAAAACAATTGAGCAATTATCATCTTTGATTCTATAAGATAAACAAATTGAGTAATTATTCCGACCACATGATTTGTTCAAAACTAATAACTATGAACAAGAATCTTTTAACTATGATGAATATACGTCTTCTCGCCTACCATGTCATCACATATTGATACATACGTTATACATGTGCATATCTTATTTGTTTGGTAACATGTGCACATTATTGTTATATATTTAAATGTAAAGCTTACTACTTTCATGTTCTTTTAAAACAAAAAGTTTCAGAAACAGTTTAATATTTGAGAGAGGACACCTGTTCCCTGGACATTTCCTCTTTCCACTGATTCTGATATTTCTGGAGCAGTAATATAAGATGCTTTGCAGATCAAGTGAGAGGTCAGGTGGAAAAAGCTTCAAAGATCATCACTAGTGAAGTTGTCACGTACACATTTTCTGATAAGTGAACGAAGGCATGCCAAAACCTATAGTCAGATTTTTGGTACATCATTTGCATGTTTAAATGGTTGGGGAGATCATGCAATCCGTTTATCAGTCACAAACTTACTTGACAAACTAAAATCAAGCACACAAAAGATACACAATTGATCACCTATTTGCAGTACATATAAACAAACAATAATTTGGCAGCCCCGGAAAAGAAAACTTATGCGTAGCACCGTTTTCTAACAATTCTAAAAGCACCAAGCCAAATAATAGACTAATATGATGATACCAAATACCATGGTGACACAAGCAATATGAAAACTTCGGGACCAAGTAACCTTATCAATTCTGTTTCAAGGTACAAATCCCCAAAGAAATAACCATCTGCATCATTAGAGGTCCTAAAATCCAGAACAAGATGTTTACCACCACAACACCCAATCTAGCTTTCATGCATCACATACCAAAACAAACCAATTTATTGATATGACCAAAAGTTTCATGGTCGAAAACTTGTAATTGCCATGTCTCTTCATTCACACCATTACATGACCATGTTTATGTAGTGAATAAATATACCCTTTCCAAAACATCTAAATAATTATACAATTTAAACTACCCCAACTTAAATTTGTAATTTCAACATCCATATAAAGGTAAATGACAACCTTTGGATTAATTGTTTATTTACTGTTATTATTATCAGAAAATGAAACAGGGTTGCAACAAAGATAACAACATTTATCATAAAACAACGACATACAGTAACCTTCACACGAAAATAGCTCGAAGTTACTTACGGGATCGAGTTGGGAGGGAGAAGGGAGGTTGAGGAGAGACTGAATGTGAGATTTTTGGGGCGGTTGGAGACCCGTTTTCCTTGTGTTCCATAGAGTTGTGAGGATTTGGTCCAGTGCTTCCTCTGAATTTATGGATGAGAGCTTGTGCAGTTGCGCGTACAACGTCTCTCCCTCCATTTTCCTTAAATTTATTCACTAGCTTCCATTTCCATTCGTGTTGCTGCTGCTTACTGTTTCTGCTTTTATACTCGGTTGAACAAAATTACAGTCACTGGCCCGAAGGTTTATCTTTTAAATATTCTAATAAAATCCATAAAAAATAATTAAAAAATATCTTAATTTTTTAGTATTAATATTATTAACAAATAAATAATAAACGGGTCAGGTCGGAGTCGGGGTGGGATTGGAGCGGGATACCAAACCCCAACCCCGCCCCGTTTCTAAAACCGAATGTAGGACTTGGCCCCAAACCTACCCTGACCCCATTTATTTTGATAAAACCTTGGGGCAGGGCGGGGCGAGTCCTCTCGGGGTTAGGTCTTTTTTTTTAACATCCTTCGGTAAATGGACGGTGGACCGTCAAACATACTAAAAATTCATTTCCGTTTGAGCTCCAGAAATCCAATTGAGTTTGGAACCCCCCACCCCCCTTTTTTTTCTTTTTGCTTTTTTTCAAAATTTTTATTTTATTTTATTTTAGAATCTCCACCATCCATCTTTAAGATGGACGGTGAAGATCCATTATTTGTTTTTAAAAAAGTTTATATATATATATATATAAATTTTCATTTATTTATTTAATTTTAATTTAATCCCAACCATCCATCTTGGTCAAAGATGGATGGTGGAAATCTTGTTTTTCATTTTCTCAAGTGACACTTCCATCCTTGAATGATAGATATATGGCATGTTTGGCATGACTTTTGGAAGGCAGAAAAGAGATTTCTAAACCCAAAAGTAGCTTCTAGGTGTGTTTGGGTTATTTAGTAGGGAGCTGGTCATGTTTGGTTAGTGGAATGAGAAAGGAATCCATGTAGGAATGAAATCCATTTCCCCTAGATTCCTTTGTTTGATTTCAATATGGAATCCATTAGGGAATCCTTAATGTTTTGACCAAAATGCCCCTTATATGTTTGATATATTAAAAAATATTATTATATTATTCAAATAATAAATAATTAAAATTTTAAAATATTTTCCAAATAATTATGAATAATAATTTGTAATTTTTTCATAAAAAAATATAATTTAAAAGATGTAAAAAATATTTTAAAAATATAAATAAATTTATAAGAAAAATAAAAAGTATTTAAAAAAAATAAAAATAAAAATAATAACAAATTAAAAAATTTCACTGGTTGCCACTATGGCCATTGGAGATGGAATCGTCAAAGGAGGCAACATCTTTAGTTGCCTCCTCCGACGAGGCGACCTCCACCATTGACGGAGGACATGGAGGTTAACAAATCTCCACCAACAGATCTCAACCTTACAAGATTGAGACGTCTCGTCGCTAGACCTCGTCACGGAGCTTTTGGACGTAAATCCGTCTGAGATGGTCAACCATGGGGACCAAGAAGTCGATGCCCAATTTTCCATCGTTTTGCGATGTTGCTGCGAATCCGAATCGTTGGCTGAGGTTGTGGAACTTGTCCCTATAACTCTGCGAAGTGAGAGACGAGAGAGACACCAACGATGGAGGTGAGGGCCCTGACGGCGACGACGAGGCTCTGTCGGTGGCCTCGCCGTCGTCAGTTACAAATGAGGCTATTTTCTAATTTATCTTATTATTTTTTATTTTTTTTTATTTTATTTGGAGGACAAAGTGGTAAATTGAACATTTGAGTGAGGGTAGAATCCGGATTTCGACCTTAAGAGGTAGGAATCCTAATCCACCATTTTGGTGGAATCCACCATGGAATGGAATCCTCATTCCATGACATTTTGTGCAAAACAAACAATGGAATGTAGATTCCTTTTCCCATTTCATGCTTGATTCCACCAACCAAACACGACATTATAAGCTCTTTCAGCACAAGTCAAGCCCAACCTGCTTGCTCTAAAAGAGCTTTCAAGGAAAACTAGAAAGCCAAAATTTAGTTTAATGGTTTTTTTATTTATTGACACTTGTACCCTTATTATAAAGAATAGCAAAATTATAATCACAGATGTATCTTTTGCTCTATCGTGTTTTACCCCATTTGCAACCCTAACTATAGTCTCATCAATCTCATCTAGGTGATTCATAAAATCTGACCATACCTATTCATCTTCGAATAGATGAATATTGAGGTAGTACAAAACAACAAAACCAACAATTGCACCAAACTCATACCAACAATCGGAAGCAGACCCGAAGCCATTGCCGATAATGGAGTTGGTTCGCCATGATCGAAGATGGAGACACATCTGGGTCTCTATTTTCGATCATCAACGATGGAGATTGGAGACCCAACCGGGTCTTCATGTTCGATCATCAACGATGGAGATTAGAGACCCAACTTGGTCATCCATCGCCGATGAATTCCATGATATTGGTAATGATAAACAGATTTTAAGATATTAGATGTGTGCTTTGATGAACTCAATGATATGGGTAGTGATTTTTGATTTTGGTGGTGTACTACTACTGGTGTTGGTGATGTTTGAGGCGGCGGTTTAGATCGATGGAGATCCACTCCTTTCTTTTCTTTTCTTTTTTATTTATTAATTTTCGTTTATCTTAATTTTCTTTTGGTGAGATTTATCTTAATTTTTTTTTTCAGTTTTGTTTGTTGTTTTTATCTTTTTCTTTAAATTTTTAATTATATAAAAGGGCAGGATATTGGTCCTATTTTTTTGACACAACTTCTTATCCATTGGATCTTGCTTCTTTTAATGGATAAGATTTAATCTCTTTTATATTTCCTTATTTAATGCAGACATTATCTCTCACATATTTAATACTTTTATCTCTCCAAAATATTATTATTTTATTAAATTCTCTCACCTTATTTAATTTTCTTTTCTTTTCATTTTTTTGGTAATAAGGGAGGGCTAAGAAACCCAAAAAAAATGAAGCTAAGAAATAGCAGCAGCAGGACACAACCTTATACAAGAAACACCTTTCCAATCTTCCAGAAGAACATTAACAACCTTAGGAGGAGGGGATTCAAAGAATGCAAACCAATCTCTAGTTTATGACCTAATTTCGCTGGCGGATCCACAACCCTGTTCCCTTCCCTTTACTCATGAGTAACAGAACAACACCACTCATCATTAATAAGAGCTAAACAATTCATAGCAATACTAAACAGAGGATGATTAGCATTGGTATCCTTTTTAAGGAGCTGAACAATAGCAAGGGAGTCAATGACCACATTGACATGCCTAAACCCAGCATTCCACACCATAGATAGGCCCTCAAGTAAACCCCACATCTCAGCTTCCAAAATATTACCAATACCCTTGTTAATCACAAAACCTGTTAACCAATTCTTCGAATGATCTCTCAAAACACCTCCTGCAGTAATCACACCCGAAATGGGATCCCGACTACCATCCACGTTGAGTTTGACCCATCCATCAGAAGGAGGTTGCCAAACAATCTCAACCGGAATAGAAGTTTTAACATTGACATTAACAATAACATCCATCCAATCTCTACAATATTGATTGATAATAAGATTGAGGGAATAAGGACTAACAAAATCATTATCAAAAGCCCTCTTACACCTCCATTTCCATAAGAACCACAAAGCAACCACAAAATGCAACCATCTAGGAATGTTATCAACAGTAATCTCACCATCCATCAAATTGACCAAAAACCAGGCATCGAGATTATGGTTATAAAAAACAGAAGAAGACATACCGGGAAAAATGCAATCCCAAACTGAGACAGAGTGCTTGTAGCCACGAAAAAGATGATCAATATTTTCAGTAATAGCATCACATCTTGGACAAGAAGACTCAGAGGCCATGCCCTGCATAACTCGTTGTTGATTGGTAAGAATCTTACCGTGAAAAAGGATCCAAAGGAAATGCTGTACTTTAGGCGGAATTTTCAATTTCCAAATCAACCTCCAAGGCCATAAGTTCCTACCCTCTTGCGACATTAAACCGTCATCGGTTGACTTAACAGTAAATTCACTATTATTAGTCTTTCCCCATATAGCTCTATCGAAAACACTATAAGATCTGTTCACATGTATACTAACAATACGATGCACAATATTCCACAGGAGAATTGCAGCTAGTTCATCAACAAGCCACTCCCCATTACCAATATAAGAACTAACATTTTGAGCCAAAAGACACTAAGAAAAAGGGCCTAATGCATGATCCTTGAGCACCCTAACACCAAGAACCCAGTAGTCAAACCAAAAATGAATACAGTCCCCATGACCAACTCTCCATTGCAGCCCTTTAACCAACAACTTAGCACCAAAAACAACCCTATTCTAGGTGCTAGAGCAAATCATCCCATTGAGGAGATCAGGGTTAGTCAGAGGCTTAGATTTTAAGTATTTATGCTTTAACAAGCTACACCAAATACCACCATCATTCTGAAGCATTCTCCACCCAATCTTAGCTAAAAGAGCTTGATTCATCTCATACGCATGTTTAATACCTAACCCACCAAAAGCCTTAAGAAGACACACTGTATCCCACTTAAGGAGATGCACAACCTTCCTCACACTAGTATGGCCCCAGATGAAATTTCTATTGGTTTTATTAAGCTTCCGACACACCTCACTGGGAAGTTTCACAGATTGCATCATGTAGATAGGGAGAGCCAAAGTCACCGCTTTAATGAGAGTAGCCCTTCCAGCCAAAGAGAGAGTTTCGCTCTTCCAGAAAACCAATCTCTTTTGAACTTTCTCGACAACTTCACTATAAGCATACTTGGTGACCCTACCATGGATGAGAGGCACACCTAAATACTTCCCAAGATCCTTGGTAAGGGGGGAACCGCAAGCTTTGGCAAAGCTAGTAGCCTCATTCTCCTTGATATTCTTCGAACAAAAGACTCTAGATTTATTAAAAATGACTTGCTGGCTAGATAAACTACAAAAAAATCCAAACAATCCTTCATGACATTAGCTTGGCGGAGAGAAGTGTGGCCAAACAATATAAGGTCATTAGTCCTAAAATTATTGTAAAATTATTATATTAGTAAAATTATTGTCCAGAGACTTAGACATCTTATGCCTACACATTTTAGTCCTAATCAAGTGGCGTTTATTCTTGGAAGGTAAATCCAAGACAACATTATAGTGGCTCAAGAAGTCCTACATAAATTTAGATTTATAAGAGGTAAAATGGGCTTTATTGCTTGGAAGATAGACCTTGCCAAAGCTTATGATAAACTGTAGTGGAGCTTTATAAGAAATGTTATTGTGGAGGTAGGTTTGGGGGATTGTTTGGTTGAGCTTATCATGTATTGCATTACTAGTGTTCAGTATAGAGTTGTTCTGAATGGGGAAATGACTGAGCCGTTCAATCCTGTGTGTGGTATTAGACAAGGAGATCCGCTTTCCCCATATATCTTTGTTTTATGTATGGAAAAGCTTTCCCATCTTATTAATCAGAAGCTTCATGCAGGTCTGTGGAAGCGTTTTAAGATCTCTAGAGAGGGCCCTGTGATTTCCCATTTGTTTTATTTATTTATTTTTTATTTATTTTACTTTTTATCTTTTCATTTTTCCTTTACACGTTTTTTTTTTTTTTACTTTACCTGAAACCAGAAAATCATGGTGTGACTTTCACTCTCACCTTTTAGTCATTAAAATCCTTTTATTCTTTTTTTTTTTCTTTTTCTTTCTTTTGTTTTTTACTATTCTTATTTCTCAATTTACTTCATCTAAAACCAAAAATTTTATACATGTAATCACTTACTCCTTTCCACTCTCCTCTTTTATTTTATTGATGTTTTATTAATTTTATAGTTCAAGTCATGTATTCATTTATAGTTTTTCATTGAATTACTTATTACACGGCACACCTAGTTTTTATTTTACAAATATCATTATAAATGAAGTCATGTACGATATTGTTGTTCAAATTTATTAATATATTAACAAGATCAATACAAGTGAAAATAATTTTGTTGTACAACTTTACAAAATTACACCGTATAAGCTAATGAAATAAGAAATGATAAAAGAGGAAAAGAATAAATAAAAAATTAAAAGAAAGAAAATAAAATAGGAGAGTGGAAAGGAGCAGTGATTATATGCATAAAATTTCTGGTTTTAGATAAAGTAAATTGAGAAATAATAATAGTAAAAAAAATATATATATATTTTAAAGACCAAAAAGTGAGAGTGAAAGTCACACCGATAATGTTATGGATTCAGGTAAAGTAAAAAAAAACGTGTAAAGAGAAAAGAAAAGAAAAGAAAAATAAATAAAAGACAGAATATTAAATAAGGTGAGAGAATTTAATAAAATAATAATATTTTGGAGAGATAAAGTATTAAATAGGTGAGAGACAACGTCTGCATTAAATAAGGAAAGATAAAAGAGATTAAATCCTATCCATTAAAAGAAGCAAAATCCAATGGCTAAGAAGTTGTGTCAAAAATTGTATAAAAAAATGGAGTCATGTATCCTACCCCATATATATATATATATATATATATATATATATATATATATATATATACGGTCCCGTTCACATCAGTGCGCACTGATGTAACTACATCAGTACCAATGTATGTGGATCACTGATTATGGAAAAGTTTTGACAAATGTATACACTTTGAGTTAAAGTATGTAAATCTAATGGGTCACATCCAACGCACAGATGAAGTTATATTAGTGCGCACTGACTTGAACATTTATATATATATGGGATATATATATGTTATCCCATATGAACAGATTTTTTTTTATAAAAAATATATATTAATAATCCAATTAAAGTTCAAATGAATTATTATTGTTTTTCAAAAAAAAAAAAAAAATTGATAGAAAAGAAAAAGATTATGAAATGTTTCAACCAAACATACAAATTATAAAGGTATAAATGTCATATCATGGTTATTAGAGATATTAAAATGGTTAGTAGAGATTTTAAGATATTAGATGTGTGCTTTGATTAACTCGATGATATGGGTAGTGATTTTTGATTTTGGTGGTGTACTAGTGTCGGTGATTTTGTATTTTGGTGGTGTACTGGTGTTGGTGATGTTTGAGGCGGCGGTTTAGGGATGAAGATCCACTCCTTTCATTTTTATTTATTTATTAATTTTGGTTTATCTTAATTTTCTTTTGGTGAGATTTATCTTAATTTTTTTTTTTTCAGTTTTGTTTGTTTTTATTTTTTTTCTTTAAATTTCTAATTATATACATAAATATATTATCCCATATGAACTAATTTTTTTAAAATATATATATTACTAATCCAATTAAAGATCAAATGAATTATTATTGTTTTTCAAAAAAAAAAAAAAAATTGATAGAAATGAAAAAGATTATAAAATGTTTCAACCAAACATAAAAATTGGAAAGGTATAAATTTCATATCATGGTTAGTGAAGATATTAAAATGTTCCAACCAAACACCATCAAAAGCTCTTCTAGATATAAAAGTTCTTCCTAAATATACCATCCAAACGGTAACCGTAAAGCTCGAGCTTTTACTTCTCTTTTTCTACTACTACTTTTTTTTCTACTGCCAAAAGTTAAAAGTAAAAGCTATTCCAAATGAACCCATAGAACATCTATAAAACAAGGGAGCCGATATTGACACCCATAAATATAA
Source organism: Acer yangbiense (assembly GCA_008009225.1). NCBI lineage: Eukaryota > Viridiplantae > Streptophyta > Magnoliopsida > Sapindales > Sapindaceae > Acer > Acer yangbiense. The sequence goes on along the minus strand of VAHF01000277.1, from coordinate 36,443 downwards.
TAAGCACACCTATATTTTAATAAAAAATTTAATTACAAAAATATCCCAATAAGAATTTACCAATAAGGACAAATTAGTTTAATTAAAATTAAACAAAATACTATTTACACCCATTAATTACACCCATATCTTCAACTATATCACTTTATTAAAAAAAAAAAAAAACAAAAAACCCTAATTCAACTTTAATTCTATGGTTTTTTTTTTTTTTTTAATAATTATATTACATCTTATAATTATTGTGCAGTTTTGAAGTTCACATCCATATTGTCTTCTACACAGGTAAAACGAGACTCTTTGATGGCTCTTCACATCATTATATAGCCAAGTTATGATCACCGAAATTAGTTGCATTTTTCAGTTACGATCACCACTGTGTAGCCAAGTTCTGAGTTTTACGAAGAACAATTATGGAAAGTGTTAAGAGAAGAGACAAGCATCTTCCTTTCTTTTTTTAAAAAAGAGGCAAACATCTTTATTTTTGTTTCAACAAGAATAATATTATTTAACCATCATTCTACTGGTTTATATTATTATTTAACCATAAATTTATTATTTGTAAAATTGGGTGTGTTAATAACTTATAAGGGTTTATAAATAAATTTTATTAAAATGAAAACATTCATTTAAATAACGGTACTATTGGTATTAAAATAGGTGCTTCTAGTAATGTTTTAATTTTAAAATTTAGACATAGGTGTACTTATAAATATGGGTGAGCTTATCATTTTTATGGATGTCAATATCCATACCCATAAAACAATCGTAGAATTGAAATCGGATCATATAAATGGCATGTTCAACCGTTTTAAGTGTCTGATCACATGATAAAATTCAATCTCCAATGACATGTTCACATGATACAAGGGTGTTGAGAATCCATAATTGGCACATTTATAAGCTGCTTCAATCATACAAAGCTTGGACAAACTGGTCCCTTGGAAAGCCCTAGGCGCACTTCCATTCCATGATGCATGTCAGCTGGCCGGAATGTTTCAGATTCTCGAGGATCTGTAAAACACAACAATGAAAATTCTAAATGAAAAGCTAAAATCCATGGATCACCATCCAACGACCCATTTCTCATCATCACACGAAAATCTATACATGAACATTTCAATTGGTCCGTCCTAGATCTAGCTCATGCAAGAACTTAACACACAACAGCCACACCCACCCAACTGCACGACGCAAATACAAACTTTTAAAAGTCCTTGGAAAGCTACATAAACCACAATGCAAGTAGAAGTCTTTCTGAGATAAGTGTAAAAGTAAGAACAATATTTACAAATTTTATTGTTAAGTTTAGTACTCTAATTCAGAACATTTATGTTACCTTTCCAATTCTATATAACCAAGAAGCCAATGGAAAAACAAACCTTTATTAAGTAGCGGGGATGTTGAAGAATTTTTTAAAAAAAAATATACCTCATGAATATCATTATTTGAAAGAGAACTGTCTGATTAATAGGATATGGAGTTTATTGAGGGTATGGATGTCTACCTTTTTCTCTCTCATCCAACTCAGGACTCGTTATATCACTATTTACAACTTATTAATTTAATAATATAAACACAAACAAAATCAAATAACAAAATATGAATCTCTTCTTTTATACTAGTCTCAATTTTAATCACTAATTCCCTGACATCAAAAAAGTTTTTGATGCTCTACCAGTAGAGGCAGCAACCTACAAGTTTACCATTCAATGATGGGTAGTCTGAAAATTTCTAACGTCCCAGATGAAAGACACTACTAAGGCCAAACAAGCTTAGTTGGATACAATAAGTTCAGATTACAAGGATAACGATGATAACTACTATACCACTTTCAATCCAAGTAAATTGGCACACTTATTGTTTTAAAGACAAAAAATCATGAAAAGGTGGAAGATACAGGGTATAATCTTAAGTGTTAAATCCAGTTGACCAGATTGACATCAATAGTACAAAGGAACTCAGGAACATAATCTTTACCACAACTCATCAACATTAAGTGTTTAATCTACTACTACTGTGGACAAGAAGGAAGAAAAAGGATTTAACACTTAAGATCCAGTTTTCTCCTACCGAGGGAGAATGGTAAAAGAAAGGGGGAAAAGAGGGAGAGAGAAAGAGAGGATTCAGAGAGAAAAAGGGACAATCATATGCATGAGAAAAACAGCATAAAGTTACCATTAAGATAGTCCTCGAAACCAAAGTCATCCAAGCTTCCTGTCAGAGCCTCCAAACCTAACATTGAAGATGGAATTGCTCCTGCAGGCCTCTGAAAACTGCACAGTTTCAAAATTTTTTTATAAGAGGTATATAGCACTGCATCCATAAATTCTAGTAAAACTAACAACTCATATTATACAAGACTATATTTCTGCATGTATATGCAGTGTTCTAAAAGGCGCTAGGCGCTAGTCGGGCGGTGGCCCGATGTCTCGCACCTAGGGCGCCTAGGTAATTCCTCAGCAGAGGCTGGAGGTGTGGACTGTGGAGACCGGAGGCGAGAGAACAGATAAGAAGATGAAAGTTTAAGGGTTTTTTTTTTGTATTTAAAAAAAAAAAAAAAAAAAAAAAAAAAAAAAAAAAAAAAACCTAAGCGGTAATCGCTGCCAAGGGTGCCTAGCCCCGACTAAGCGCCCGGCCGCCTAGAGTCACCGACTAGGGCTTATTTGCCACGGCCGGCAGCCACCGAGCGTCTAGGCGGCGCCTACCCTGATTTTTAGAACACTGTATATGAGAAAAAAAAATACGTACAGTTAACAGTTTGTAACACAACTTGCTATGCACTCATACAGGCTTCTTTTACCAAAAGCTTGCTTGAGAAACAATATGGCTACAGTGACCACAGTATTTACAACAGTAGCATTAAACACATTTATCCTCGATAAGAAAGGCATATTTAAAATTCATTCTGCTTCTGTTTTGGTTATGGAATATCTTTTCAAACATAAATAATTTTGTTCTAACCAATTCATACATATCACTAATGGAGGTAAGGATTTTGAAGGACAAACTTGTGTTCTTTACTTTAGTTCACACCCCACTGTTTTTTCTCTTTCAACGACTTTTCTGTAAGTAAACCGGACACACTACTGACTTCATTACTAGTTCATTGCACTTCAAATTACTTACAACAACATGATAATAATACCCTAAAGATATAACACATAGCATGGCAGAGATGATCAGTTGAATTCACAACAGGATCTAAATAATAAGTCAGTTCAGACTCTTTGGGAACAATGTTGGACACCATTTTCAACCAAATAGAAGACGACATATCTTCAGGTCTGGCATCATAAAAAGTCCTACATCCAAAGTTTTTTCCCTTCTCTCTCTCCTAAGTCTATTCCCTCGCCTCCTCTGTTTCTCTTCTTCTGTCTAACATCATGTACACTGTCCAAGATGCTAAGGATGATGTCCTACATACTTGCATCTTAAGCTCCCTAAGGAAAGCCGGTTGAACTGCATAATGAAGACTTGGTTGGTTTAATGAGCTGTAATTTAATATTTGCAATGATTTTACCAATTTATTATCACATAATTTTATTGGTCCTAGCTGGTTATTTATTTGCTTAATGACAATTTCACTACTCAAATTCAGATACTAATCCAAATCCCTATCTCGTTGACAATGGCAGTTCAAATTTGGATAAATTTTTCTTCATTCGGAGAAATTAAAAAAAAAATCATACTAAAGATCCATAAACAACTAAACAAGTAGACATATATCCAAAATCGTACCGAGAAAGAATTTGTCTATCCAGATCCATCTTCAAAGGGAATGCCGTGCCATATGTGTCAGCTAGGATTCTACTCTTCATCTCCTCTTGTGTCTTCCTTGCCTAAAAATATGTCAAAAATTCACTCAAAGAAAAATCATATATGTCGAGCTGGTAAGTACCCAATCGAAAATTCTATTAAGAAAAAACACACTAGAATCGAGAGAAAGCAGATTCATTTATTCAAAAATTCACTTGAATCGCGTTCATGCAATGAAGAAAAGAAAAAGAAAAAGCAAAAGGGGAGAAGGGAAGTTACAGATTGATAGGAGGTTTCGAGTGGGTGAGATCCGACGATGTCACTCTTCACGCCTTGCAGACCGAATCGAAGAGCGTCGTTTTGGAGACCTCCGATTTCATGTGCTATTGCCTTTGCTGCCTCCATTGAGTGGGTGAATTTGAAAAGCTTTTTCAACAAGAAAACAACAATGTTATACCTGTTTGGGGTTCTTTCAGAGTTTCAGTGCTTAAATAGAGAATCGAACACCTAATACGACATCGTTTATCATATTCAGTGTAAAACAACGAATTGCATTACAAATATACGAATTAATGGTCCATACTCCCTACTAGGGGTATGCGGCGGATCGGATCCAATGGATTTGCCATGATCCAAGATCCGATCCGATCCGATCCGATTACTATTTGATCCGATCCGATCCGATCCGATCCAATCCAATCTGATCCGATGGATCGAATTAATATAAAGTCATTTGTAATACATAAAAGTTATAATCTGAAATAAATAAAATCAAATAAATTATTCAAACATTACTAATTAATTCAAATAAAATTAATATTAAAAAAATACATGACATAACTTGTAAACTTTAAATAATTCAAAAAGTTTATAAACATTATACATCAGCTCCAACTGTAAATTTAATAAGCCATGATGTTGAGAAGAATAGAAGAAAAGAAGATGGTGGATTGTTGGTTGTAAAGAAATTGAGTAAGAAAACCCTAAATAGTAACATTAGAAATTGTATTTTGGTTGAGCCTTTACATTAAAAAATAGAGAATAAAATAAATTAACCAATATAAAAATAAGGCCTAATATTTTAGGCGGATTGGCGGATTCGGCGGATTTCCAATCGGAAATCCAAGATCCGATCCGATCCGATCCAATGGATTTTAGAATTTAGGATCCAATCCGATCCAATCCAATGGATTGGATCCAATCCGATCCAATCCAATGGATTGGATTCGATCCAATGGATCGTATTGGATTGGATTGGATCCTGCACACCCCTACTCCATACTCCATACTCCATAGCAGTCCATATAATAACAGTGTATATATATTAACAGTCCAATGAGTCCATATTACCATATTTATATTAACAGTCCATAGCAGTCCATAGCAGTCCATATATTGATATAAATAAATCTTTCATTTTCTTTAATAATAAAATCATCTTTTTTCTTCTCCTAGGGTTTTCTCTAAACCCTAGCGTGGAAGCAGTTGGGTTTCGTTTAGGGTTTACGGCTGGCTTGATTTTTTCTCCCCTTCGACGTTCGTTTTCTTTTCTTTATGGATCAAGAGGAGATTTCTAAGCTTTGTGATTCCCTTTCTATTCATGGTAAGGAAGAAAAACTGTGGAGTGTCCAAGAAACTTTGAAGGAATCGACGGGTAGGAAACTTGACTCATGTTTGGTCGGTAAGATTTTAACTAATAAACATGTCAATAGAGAGGCCTTTCGGGCGGTTATTCCAAAAATCTGGCAGACTAAATTAGAGATAGAAGTGGTGTAGGACAATACGTTCCTTTTCTATTTTTGTAATCAAGGGGACATATTCAGAGTTCTAGCAGGTGGTCTGTGGAGTTTTGATAATAGTCTCTTGGTGTTAGAGAAGTTATCTAGTACTAGAGATATTGCGAGGTTAGGGTTTAACAAGGTGGTGTTCTCGGTTCAGATTCCGAATGCTCATTTGCTTTGTATGACTAAAGAGATGGGTGAGTTCCTAGGTCAACTTATTGGAGAGTTGGTCGATATTGATGTGGGGGTTACGGGTGAATGCTTTGGGAAGTACTTGCGTCTCAAGGTGGCTATTGATATATCTAAACCGTTAAAAAGATTCTTGAGGTTAGAATTGGTTAAGGGGGAAAAATCTATTCTTCTTCTTCGGTATGAGAAGCTTCCGATATACTGTTTCCATTGTGGTTTTATTGGCCATTCTCACCAAGAATGTTCCAATAAAAAAGTGGATGATGTTAGAGTTTCTAATGTGGAGTTTGATTTTGGTCCTTGGCTTAGAGTTTCTAGCCCACCAAGTCAAAATAAAACTGTTGGACAGAAATTCTTTCGAGGGGGGAAGCAACACGATAGGAATGGGGGAGTTCTGAGTTCAGAGAAGCCTTCTGAGGTTCCAGGTGGTAATGGTAGTCAGTGGAGATCGTAAGCTGAGAGTGATGGGTTTGGGGACTTGGCCAGATCGTCGAAAGCGATTAATATCTCACATCCAATGGAGGGGTCGGCCGTCTGTTCTTTGGGAGTGTATTTGGGTGGGACGTCTGCAATAGCTGATTTTATTTCTGGAAAGACAAATGGTGGAAAGGCTGACAGTGGTAAGCAGAAGGCTTCAGTGGAGTTTTTGAATGATAGTCGATGTGGGTTGGAAGCTTCCGAACCTATGAATTTTATTGATACTATTTCTAGTGGTTTGCATGGCTCGGTAAAGGTGAATGACGTGGTATCCAAGGAAAAGGTGGTTCACAATGTGTCGGTTGCTAAAGCTTCAGTTTCTGCTACTACTGATTCCGAACCGATCAAGAGCAAAGGAAAATGGAAGAGATGGGCGAGAGAAGGCGGACGACCAGCGTCTGAATTTTTTGGTGAGCCGATGGGAGATAAGAAGAGATTCTGTGATGATGGGGTGACTATTACTGGTTCAGTTTTGAAGAAACAAAGGTTAGATGTTGCTTTTGACTCTGAGTCAATTGATATATCGGTGAGTCGGAAGGGTTCCCCGGCTTGCTGGACTCAATGAAAACCTTATTTTAGAACGCTCGAGGTCTTGGAGGAGGCCGAGCGTTCCGTGTCCTGCAATCGCTTTTGCAAGATCATCGTCCGGATATAGTTTTCTTGATGGAAACTGTTAACTGGGAAAATAGGCAATTAATTCAAGGAAGAGCTTTTCCACTGCAAGGACCTTACCACTCCCTATCACCCTCCATGGAAGCATCCCTATCACTCTAAAGCGTTTGATGGGAAGAAAGACCCGGTCCTCCATGTGCCGCGCCTCCTCTAGAACCACCGGGCCAGAGCACGGTTCAAACTGAGATCCGGGATGCTCCTCTAAAATTCCTAGTGGGAGGGGAGACTTGGTCCAACCAAGATCCCACCTCTAAGACGCGGTCCATCGTTAACCCGGCTTCTCTCGAACGCCCCTTGAGAGAAACTACATGTTCCAGTATAGGACCCGCTCCCAGCCAGCAACCCGGCTAGAAGCCATCCTAAATAATGCCTACCCAGTCCCCCACAATACACTCCTACAACCGGGACAACCCCCCTGTAGAAGAACTCATTGGAACTCTCTAGCGACCCTTGCTCTGGAAGGGCTGACGCCAGCCCTCATCCTAGCTCACATGGGATGGAGAAGGGATTAGGAGCACCTGCAAAGCCACAGCACCAGTCCATTAATGTGAGATAGCAATCACAATTGAGGGAAGACAGGCAACCTACGGTCGAGATCATCCGCTGGCCACGCTACATCAACGGTTGAATCACCCTCCATCTCAGCCCTAATGGAAGTCAACTATCCCATGCATGAAAGAGGATACTATATTTCTCCAGCAAAACACTCGTAAAAACACAGCAAGCATGAAGAAGAAAATGGTGGAAGAAGGAGCCTGACAGTGTGCAGCGGGACAGGCGCTGACATTGTCCCCTTTTAAGCCAGATTTTGACAACGACTTCCCCCTGCAACAATGACCCATCCAGCCAACCAAAACTCTTGGAAACACCATCTGTACGCCATATCAGCTCTAAAGAAACGCCTGCATGGACCTAGGGCCTAGGTGGAATGATCAAGACCCTTCAAGGAGTGTAACGGCCACGGTCCCGCTCAAAACTAGGGGCTAGGATCATGCCTACCAATTATGCCCTAGGGACTAGGGCCCCACCTACCAAAACCAAGCCCTCAACAGAGGAAAAACAAAGGGGAGTGATCTTAGCCCTTGGTTCTGTACCATCACGATTGCTAACAAGGAGGGACGGTGGAGATGGAATCGGGAGTTCCCGCCTAAATAAACTGCTTCCACCTACCCCTCAAGAGGAAACACTATAAATACCCTTATGTTCCAAGAATAAGGGGTTGGCCCCTGAAAACCGAGACATATTACTTGGCTACTACCTCACTTAAACAAAGCTCCTATGTGTATCCTACTTGTCTACTACCCCGCCTAAGCAAAGCTCCTATGTGTGTCATACTTGGCTACTACTCCTAGACCTGGCAAGGTTCCGGTTCGAACCATCGGAACCGGAACCAAAACCGAAAAAACCAGAATCAGAACCGTTTTTTCGGTTACGGTTCAAGAAACCGAAACCGAAACTGACCCGAAACCGAAACTGAAACCGAAACCTGGGGAGGCCGATTCCGATTTCGGTTTCGGTTTCGGTTTCGGTTTCGGTTTCGGTTCCTGTTCCGAGGTTCACGGAACTGGCCAATTCAAACCGGACTGGAACCAGTGGTTCCGGTTCTGGTTCGAACCGGTGGTTCCAATTTTTTATTTTTTTTTAAATTTCTTTTTTTAAAAAAAAATTACACTTTATTTATAAAAATAAAATGTTTTAAAAAAAAAAATGATATTGAAGAGTATTGAACCCTGGTCCATAACCCTTGTCCAAGTAATTAGTATATATTCCTTTGCATTCTCTTCCTTTTTATATAGGTTAGATCTCTCTCCACTTCCCTCATTTATCAGACGTGGGATGTGAGATTTTCTTTTCCTTTCTATTCTAGTTGTAGCTTACTAAATTTAAGTAGAAGTGAGAGAGTTAACTTTAGACATTTTGACCTTAGACCTGGTACCATATTTAATTGTAATCTATTAACAAAAAAAAAAAAAAAAAAAAAATGGTTATGGGATTTCAATTGGGAGCCATCGCCCATCAGCCATGTGCTTGCCTACTCATATCTTTTGTTCTTATTCAATGTCATTGTTTTAAATTTCAATTATTCATTTTTTTTATTTTTTATTTTGACGAAATTCAATTATTCATTATACAAAGCACTGCCTTTCTTCTTTTCTTTTTATGCTCTATCATTCTTTATTATCTAATATATCTATATATATCTTTTGTCCCAGTGTCCCACATTTCTTATCTCAACGTGAATTTATTTTTTAAATACTTAATTTTGTGTACGTTAATTTACTTACAGTAGAAAATGGTGTGGGTTGAGGTAGATCTATGATACAATTAACAACAAAGAAAAACGATACAATTAACAACAAAGAAAAACAACACAATTAGAATAGAAAGGATAAAAAAATCTCACATCCCACATTGAAAAAATACGAAAAGTGGAGAGAGACTTAACCTATATAAAAAAGAGAAGAATGCAAAGAAAAATATAATTACTTGGACAAGGGTTATGGGCCATGGCCCAATACTTTGTAATGTCCTTTTCTAACATTTTATTTTTTAATAAATAAAATGTAATATTTTGTAATGTTAAGAAAAAAAAAAAAAAAAAAAAAAAATCAGGTTTAGAACCGTCGGTTCTGTCGGAACCGGAATCGAAATCGGAACTGAAATCGAAATCGGAATCGGAACCGTCTAAGGCCGGTTCCGGTTCCGGTTCCACAGAGTTCTGGTTCCACCTAACTGTGGAACTGGAACCATCGGTTCGAACCGGAACCAGAATCGGAATCGGACTGGAACCGTGCCAGGTCTAACTACCCCGTCTAGAAAAAGCTCCTATGTGTATCTACTTGGCTACTACCCCTCCTGACCCAAGCTCCTAGGCATGATCTATGTGGTTACCACCTGGCTTAGCTAAAGCCCTTGCGAGCTAACTCCCATTTAGCTAGGGTATCTTACCTCTGTCCAATTTGCTTTCGTTGTAATCATAGCTCATGTAATGGCTCATAATGTACCCCATCGTTAAGGAATAAAAAGATCCCTCGTTCCCGGTAGTAAAATCGTACTTGTCACGCCTCTATATACACCAAACTCAACCTCATCCTCATCCCCGCTTGTAGGACCGGTCCTACTACATTGTACCGGTCCCTGGCAATCGGACCAAGGGCCTCCCCCGGTACCTACCCCGGGAAGCAAGGAACCACTCCCTACCTGGTCCAGACTAGCTGTGGTCCAGGTTATCCCGAGAAACTCCTGACGGATTTTTCAGGATAACAGAAACAATTTGTGACCATAAAGTTATGGAGGTCATTAGAGTTAGGTTGGGTTTTGGTGCGAAATTGGTGGTTGATCGTGTGGCCAATGGTGGTGGTTTATGTCTTTTATGGAGTGTGAATGTTGACGTCTCTTTGTTGTCGTATTCCTGTTTTCATATTGATACCGTTGTTACATCTCATAATTATAAAATGTGGAGATTAACTGGGTTTTATGGAAATCCGATTTCGAGTCAAAGGTGTCACGGATGGACTCTGTTAAGAAGATTGGCGGGGTTATCTTCCCTCCCTTGGTTAGTGGGAGGAGATTTCAATGAAATTATGGTTCTGTCTGAAAAGAATGGTGGGGGTGGTCAACAAGAATCTCTGATGGAAAATTTCAAAAATGCTCTTGAAGATTGTGGTCTCAAGGATTTAGGTTTTTCGGGTTCTAAATTTACTTGGAATAATAGGCGGAACCCCGCTGACTTAGTCTAAGAAAGGCTCGATAGGTGTGTGGCTAATGAGTCTTGGTTTGCTCTTTTCCCGGCTCACTCTGTGAAACATCTTGACTTTTGGAATTCTAATCATAGACCTATTGTTTTGGATTTGCTGGACAGTTTGGCTATGCGTAGTGGGGGTCGCCGTTTCCATTACGAAAATGTGTGGGTTGAGAATGAAGATTTTCTGAGTTTGGTGCAGGACTCTTGGGCGAAGGCTGCTGGTGATAATCCTTTGACTACAGTTGTCAACCGGTTGGCCAATTGTGCATGTATTTTTCAGAGGTGGAATCAGTTGAGTAAGAAGAGTGCAGCGGAGTGTGTGGTAGAAAAGAAAAAGGAGCTGGCTGAGTGTAGGGAGGTTGCTAGGGGGAGACGTCAGAAGATTGTTTCCGAACTTGATGCTTTATTGAATGAGGAGGAGATTTTTTGGCGCCAGCATTCTCGGGTTACTTGGCTCAGAGAGGGAGACCGAAATACCAAATATTTCCATGCTAAGGCTACTGCTAGAAGGAAGCGTAATTTTATTCTTGGTTTGTTTGATGAGAGGGGCATTTGGTCGACATCGGAGGATGAGATAGAAGGGATTATTGGCGATTATTTCTCTTCTCTTTTTGCTAGTACCAGGCCTTCCAGTGCGATGTTGGATGTTGTGTTTGATTTTGTGGAGACAAGACTTCCGTCTAACATGAAGGATTTTCTTGATGTTCGCTTTACTGCGGAGGAGGTTAAGGAAGCGTTATTTCAGATGAGCCCTGTAAGGTTCCCATTTGTTGATTGGCTCATTTCGTGGATAAACCACATGTTGGGGGTTCTTTGTAAGGGTAGCCTAGGTATCAATGTTATTGCTTAAGCCCTTTGAAGACCTCGTCTTGATAAGCACCGAAGGTAAATTTCTATGTGCTTACTATTCTTTAAAGAGATTAGTTGCACACACACACTTAACATACATTGCATATGTGTGTTAGGATTATGCTCAATAGCAAGAGTGTAATGTTGTAATTAACAATCTTTTTCATATTAATAAAGTGATTTCTGGTTTAACAAATCGTATAGCATTTATAGTTTAATATTATAATTGTCAAAGTAAATAATCATAAGGTCTAAAGACTATGAGAAAAGAAGAATTGTTCGTACATCTGGATATGTATGTGGTAGACACAATTCTTTAGTTAGTCTTGAATAATGTTCACAACTTAAGTTAAAGGTTGGGCACCTTTATCTTGTTAAAGTTGTAGAATTCTTTTGCTAGCATTTGAGTGGGATCAAATGAGATATGATGAGTCTAAATCATCGGAGTGTCTTCGAGCAAAAGGATCTAGTGCACTGGGTGCATTGAACAGGATCACAATGAAAAGCTTTATCTAGAACCGTCAATAGATAATAGTCTTTTCATTATCAGGACAATCGGAGAGTCTATCTTAATCCTGAGATAAATGATGGACTTATGGTTGCAAGTGATATCATTTGAGTTATCAATGAGTACGATTATATCGCATAGTCTATCCTCGATAGTTTGGTGATATTCATTTGTTAATCGATAGAGGACTTCATTTATAGATATGGATATCGTGGCTCCATTTAATTAAATGAGAGTATAATATCATCATATGGATGTTTTGAGGTAATTGGATATTAAATCTCAACGTTGAGTTTTCGATAGTGTCTATTGAAAACATGGCTTCTGGACAAGTCAAAATATCCAAGTTCAAAACGTGGTCATATGAGTAAATATGGTAACTTGGAGAGTTATAGGCGGTCTATGAACTCTTGGCGATTACTGATATTAATCACGAGGATACACTATCTCCTATATAATTGTCTAGGGTATGAATGAGGAGCATCTTCCTTTTCTATCTTTATTTAAGAGTTCAATTTTAGCTCTTTAGTGGAATGAGTTAAAATTAATGGATCGGACCTAAGTGAATCATTGTTGATTGTGATTAGGTTATGTCTATTGAAGCTTAAATTTAGATGGCCCGCCAAGATCCCAATCCACACGGACTTGCATGGATCACTTGATATATTCTACCGGACCAATTTAAGGGTCCATCTAGAATTGCATTTAATATATTAAGAATATAATTTGCACATTATTTAAGTAATGGGCTGCTCAATTATATTTATATATTAATGAAAGACATGTGGGCTTGTTTCTTTTAGTAAGAATGGGTCTGGTTCACATGTGGGCTTTTTATTTAAAGTCCAATGGATTAAATGAAATAAGAAAATAATATTTTGGCCCATTTATTCAAGTGGGGCGGCAAGGTTAAGTTTTAACCTAATATATTATTTTGTTTCATTTGTTTTAATTAAATAAGAATTAATTAATTTATTAATTAATTGTTTAATTAAGAAACAAATCTTTTCTGATTAGGAAATATGATTCCTAGTGTAATACTATTGTTGGTAGTATACTAAAAGTAAAAGACTTATTTGGTAAGAAAATAAATAATTAATTTTATTTATTTAATCAAATAAGAAGTCTTTTATATTTAGTCAAATAAAGGAATAAAAGATTTATGAATTCAATTAGGGTTTAAAGTCTTAAACTAAATAGGAAATAGGGTGCAATACAAACTCTTTTGAGCTTGAGAATTGCGGCAACCCTAGTCCCTTTTAGGTTGTGATTTTCGGCCACCCTAAGTAAAAGAAGAGAAGAAAATTTGGCCACCTATATAAGTGCTCTTATAGATTTTGGCCACCACAAGTTGTTCTGGAGACAATTTTTCTTCTTCTTCTCAATTCATAGAAAGCTTTTATTCTACTAAAACAAATAGGAGTGTTAGATTATTCTTTGATAGTATACTATTTGCTTAATCATCAATAAGCTTGTGTATACGATATCGATCTAGGTTCACGCGAGTTTCGATCATTAGATTGAGAACTCAAAAGTGACCGGAATAATCTCAGTCATTCTTTTGATTGTTTTTGTGACTAACAAAGAAAAGAAAGTTTGTTTTGTCCATTCACAGGTTTGCAATTCAAAGAAAAAGGGAGACCACGCTCCTAGGTGATCCACGTTCGTGCTAGGATTGAAGATCTTGCGGATTACCATCGACGTAAGTCAATCGGATCACGCGACAAAAGGTATTCTACTTTTTGGTTATTGTATATGCATGTTTAATTAATTAAAGGGTTTAAGGTTCATAAAGGAAAAATTTTAAAAGTCACTAAATCTTATTTTTAGTCTCGCTTCCGCTGCGTGTACTACTGTATTTTTCCCTACAATGTGTGCATTCTCTTCACTTGCCACATTTCACACTTGCACTTATTTGTTATATTTTATTGTGTGTAATTGTGTCTTGTTGTCTTGAAATTCGTTTCCCCGATAGTTTTCGGAAACGTCCGCGCATGCACTAGAATGTGCTTGGTTTAGCGCGAGGACCGCCTACGGAGAATGCCATTGGCTTCTCCTTGGTTTTCACCTTTATTGGTGAACGGCGGTTATGATCGGCGGCCTGGCCGCCGAATGAAACCGCCGTTTGCTTCCAGAAGTGTATGGAGCAATTCTGCGGTTATGATTGGCGGTCTCGACCGTCGTTCAAAACCGCCATTCAAGACCTGATTGATTTTATCTCTCGGCCTAATTCGGTGGTTGAAATGGCGATCACGTTTGAAACCGCCGTTTTCATACCTGATTGATTTTTAATCTCAGGTTTGATTCGGCGGTTGGATCTGCGGTCACGAAACCGCCGAATGAAACCGCCGTTGGTCCCCTGTTCCTCTCGGGCCAATTCGGTGGTTATGAACGGCGGCTTGGCCGCCGATTGAAACTGCCGATCGGTGCGTTTCAGGGGCAAACTTGCCTTTTCACATGCTCTGTTTTTCATGCCTATAAATACATCACTTTCTCTTGTTCTGAATGTGACTCTTTAATCATCAAGAACCCTATTTTAAAAAGAGAGATTTTTAAGAGAGAAAGCAATTAAGTTTGCTCATCAAACACTCAAACCAAAATCCATTTGCATCAAAGTTCATCTGGCATTCTCTAGCATATCTAGGATGCTTGTTTGCATGGGTCTTTGATCATCACACTTGCTTTGGTAAGTTTTTCACTATTATCATACATAATTAGTGTTTAATTTATTATGGCATCTCTTTTATTACTTGATTGTTCTTAGATTATATTCTAATATTCAAGATAGAGATTGTTGTGTTGATTTGATTGAGTGTTGTTTTTATGATAGATATTTAGGTTTCTCTAATCTATGATTATCTATGCTAATTGACATGTCATTTAGCTTTAATATCTAGGATTGTTTTTAATTGCATATTCATCATCTTAGATAAGCATATAGGGTTTCCCTTGCTCTATGTTGCATTTGAATATTCATATATTCACTTAGGGTGTTAATATCTTTTTAGAGAATTAAGTCTTGTGTTGTGACTGGGATTAGGTTGCTTAATTCGCAAGCAATCGGACTAGGTTCACTTATACCGGGATTAGGTAGGTGTGTGATTACTTCCGGGATTAGGTTGTAATCGTTTACACATTTAGTGGATTCGAGATTCGAGATTCGAGATTCGAGGTTCGAGTGTGGCTTACTTACTAGCCCGTGGTTTTTCCCGTGAGGGTTTCCACGTAAAAATCAAGTGTTATTTAATTTCCGCATTTTATACTTGATTTATTGCTTTATCTATTTAGGGGTAATTTCGTAATTTGGACTAACACGAAAAATTGGGTAAAAAGCTTAAAATCTATTCACCTCCCTCTAGATAGTTTTATACACACCGTGCTATAATTTGTTTCAATTGGTATCAGAGCGGGTTCCTAGACATACATAGGTGATCCTTGCTTATTTTGGTGTGTTTTGCATTTTGTGTGATTTTTGATCATTCATACATTTGCATTCATTTCATTCATTCATAAACACTATGAGTGGAAACGGTGGAAATGGTGGTGGCAACGAAGGTGCTTCAAGCACAAGGCCTCCACTTCTTACCGGATTGAACTATTCCCAATGGAAAGGGAAGATGGAATCCTACATATGCCAAATTCATGACCGTGTATAGATGGCGGTGGAAGACGGATATGATCTACCCAAGATGACTCCCGATGGTCGAGGAGAAGAAGTATTGAAGCCTAAGGCGCAATGGAACGCGTAAGAGTGTGAGGCTTCAAAGTGGAATAGGAAGGCGATGCATGCCATTTTGTGTGCTATGGATGAAAATCAATATAAATTGATTCAAAATACTAGGATAGCTAAGGAGGCTTGGGACATCCTAGAGATTGCACATGAGGGAACCGAAGTGGTGAAGGACTCCAAGCTTCAAGTCCTCCAAACTCAATTCGAGATGCTTAAGATGGAGGAGAATGAGTGCTTCAACGACTTCGAGATCAAGTTGATGGATATAGTCAACCAAAGCCATCAACTTGGTGATCCATATTCGGATAGGAGAATCAAGCAAAAGATTATGAGATCTCTACCCGATAGGTTTGAATCGAAGGTGACGACTTTAGAAGAAAATAGTGGATATAAGGATATGAAGCCGAGTGAGGTGATTGGGAGACTTCTAGCTTATGAGTCTAGGAAAGGGCCTATCTCCACACCCACTAAAAAGCAAAAAGGAATTGCTTTAAAAACCTCCAAGGATGAAAATGAGGCAAAGAAGGTTGACTTGAATGAAGACCTTGCCTTGTTTGTAAAAAGGTTCAACAAGGTTATGAAGTTTAGAAGAAAGGGCTTTGGATTAAAAGGTCAAGATTTGAAGAAAAAGGGCTTTTTCAAGAAGTTTGAACCTAGGCAAGAAAGGACCGAAAGGAAAGGGGTCCGATGTTTCGAGTGTGGTGGCATAGGTCACTTTGCCCCCAAATGTGCAAATCACAATGAGAGGAAAAAGGGAAAAGTGATGGCCGCCACTTGGAGTGGAAGTAGTGATGACTCCATTGAGGGAGATGAGTCTTCAAGTGATGAAGAGCTCATGGCTAATCTCCTAGCTTTTGCCTCCTCCCATAAAAGCAAAAGTGCTAGTGAGAAAGAGGAAATGAGTCAAGAGGAAAATGACTCAAGTGGAGAAGAAAGTGATTCCTCGTCTAACTCCATAAGTAGTTTTGTGGAGAAAGAGGTGCTTGCTAAATGCCATGCCGAGTTTAATGATTTAGCAATCAAGAGCACAAGAAAGATCAAGATGTTGAGAGAAGAAAATCTTGAGCTTGCATCTCATAATGACCACTTAGGTGAACAAGTGGAAAAATTCAAGAAGATGGAAGATAAGCTAAGAGAGGAGTTAGTCTTATCTAGGAGGAATGAAGAAAGTCTAAAGAGGGAGCTTGAAGAAGTTAGAGATTCTATGACTAGGATGGATTCTAGCACCAAGAAGCTTGACCATATGCTTGGTGTTGGAAATAGTCCATGTGACAAGAGTGGTCTTGGGTATGAAGATGACAAGAAGATCTCAACCTCTAACAAGACCGTGTTTGTCAAGGGTTTGAAGAACGAAGAAACTTCATATGTGCAAATTCCTAGGAAGAAGTTAGAAGTAGGACAATGTTCAAATGCACAAGTGAAGATGGGGCCAAGAAGGCAAACTCAAGCTCAACCCCCTAGGGTCCCTCAAGTTAACATTCCTCCACAATTAGCTCACAAAGGAAAGAGACCTATCATGCAACCTCAAGCTAGGAAGCAATCTAGACCGGTTCAACAACGAAGAAGGATTGAACCCTTTCATCCACAAAGACAATGACAAGGTATGATTCCTTATTTTACTCCTATATGTCACTTTTGTGGATTTGATGGTCATATTAGACCACATTGCTTTCGATATATAAAAATGTGCAAAACTAGAAGCATGATAGAGAAGAAAAAGGAAAGAGCCATGATGCATGTTCCTAGGAATGATAATATTATTATGCATGATCCTAGGACATCTAGAGCCTATGTACCAAAGACCACTAAGAAAGCTAAGATTGTTTCTAGGTGGATTTGAAAGAATGAAAATGTTTGCCATGTTGCTCAAATAGCCTTGAAGGCAAATTCTTCTAATTTTTGGTATTTAGATAGTGGGTGCTCTAGGCACATGACGGGAAACAAGAGTTTCTTCAAGATTCTTGTTATGGAGGAAGGAGGATATGTCACTTTTGGTGATGGATCCAAAAAGAAGGTTGTAGGGAAAGGAACCATTTCTGTTCCCGGATTACCCTCCTTATCCGATGCTTTATTTTGAAAGTTCTTAAAATACTCGAGGTGTGTTTATCAATATAAAGCTAGAGGGGGGGTGAATAGATTTTATCTAATTATTACCCAATTTTCGCATGCAAGTCAATTTTACGAAAATACCCCTAGCAAGTCAATAATACATACAAGTGTAATAAGATGCGGAAATAGTAAATGACACTTGATGTTTACGTGGAAAACCCAACCACTGGGAAAAACCACGGGCTGTTAAGTGCGCCACACTCGGACCTCGAAATCCACTATATGAAAAGACGGTTACACCCTCAAGTGATTCTCGGACCCTCACCCTAGATAACCTCAGGCTATGGACACTACCAATCGCCACTCTTGGTTCAATCCCTAGTGATATCCCCTGATACACTACTCTTGGCGTGAGCACCCTCTAATCTACCACGCGGGCCTTTTATAGCGGCTCTAGTCCAATTTGCTTGAGGCCTAAGCACACTTAGCCCCAAGACTTCAATCTCTCAAAAGAGATGCACAACCCTATGTGAATATGTATGAATATTCAATTAATGCAATAAGAGCTAGGGTACTCTAAATGCTTACCTAGGATTATAAGATGACAATATAATCAATCCTAGATATCACATATAGCTATATGACATGGCATATAACTTTAGCTAAGTAAAGGATCACCAATCCTAGATACAAAGCTATCATATAAAACCCACAAACATTCAAAGGATTAACTAGTTGATTAAAAAATAATCTATCAACCTAGTTATCAATACATCACACAAGAATGTTCATGGCATAGCTTTTAGGCAATAATGACCTAATCAAATAAGCTATGAACAATAATCTCAATCAATAAATGAGATCAATTAGCTAGATGGCATATGAACATTAAAGCCTAGCTAACAAATAAAAACCCAATCAACACATAATCTCAATCTTATATGTAGAAATTAATCTAAACACATATAAGTAAAATATGAGATAAAATTGATAAGTAGAAACACTAATTATGTAAGATAAAAGTGTTCAACAAATCATACCATGTGTGTTGAAGAAGTCCCATGCATTAGCATATGCTAGATGATCCTAGATGATGCTTAGATGAAGATTTATGCATGTGGGAATGGGTTTAGAGAGATAAAGATATGATCTTTAAGCTTTCTCTCTCAAGTCTCTCTAAATATCTCTCTAGGGTTCTTATGATCAAAGACTTGTGTTCTGAACCAGAGATAAGGATGTATTTATAGAGACCAAAACAGGGCAGGTGAAAATACAATTTTGCCCTTGAAACGCACCGATCGGCGGTTTAATTCGGCGGCCAGGCCGCCGAAATGAACCGCCGAATGGCTCCCGTGTGGAACAGGGGAACTTCGGCGACTTCATTCGGCGGTATGGAAACCGCCGATCCCAACCGCCGTTTTGGACCCGAGAGATATATTTCAATCAGGTCTCATTCGGCGGTTTCGAACGGCGGCCAGGCCGCCGAACGTAACCGCCGAGTCACCAAAAATGGTGAAATCAAGGAGAAGCCAAAGGCATCTCCACCGGCGATCATCGCGCAAAACAAAGCACATTACCGTGCACGCGCGGACGTTTCCGAACATCCTTAGGGAAACGAATTACTCCACACTAAAAGTTAACATACATGAAGTGCAAGTGTGGGTATTGAATGCATCCTAATGCCTAACATGTCATGGCATTATCATATAACAAGATGCAATCAATTCAACATGCAAGAAGAGATATTGAATAAATCAATAAAGCACAATGCACACAAAATATAAACACACCATACAAGAATAAGAGTTATGCATGTTGTGTGTGTGTGTGCAACTATATCTCTTCAAGCCAATGTAAGCACTAGATATATACCTTTGGTGCTTGTCCTCTTGAGGTCTTGGAAAGGGTCTTGATCTTCAACAAACACCTAGACTACCCTTACAACCAAACCCCAACATGTGGTTTGACCACGAAATAAGCCAATCAATAATGGGAATCCTTACATATTTGTTGATGGCTTGAAAGCCAATTTAATAAGCATTTCACATCTAAGTGATGAAGGATATTCCGTCTTGTTTTGTAAAGATGATTGCTCGATCCTAAAGCCCGATGGACAAACCTTGTTGAAAGGTATGAGATCTAGTGACAATTGTTATTGTCTTGAAGCTAGAATAGTCTCAAACAATGTGTCCATGGATGAGCAAATAGAGTTGTGGCATGAAAGACTTGGTTACATGAACTTTAGGGATTTGAGAACCCTTGGAAAGTTCAATTGTGTGCGTGGCCTCCCTAAGCTTGGGAAGAAAGCCAATGGTATTTGTGGACCTTGCCAACAAGGAAAACAAACCAAAAGCATGCACAAAAAGGGCAAGTATCTCTCCACCAAGGAGCCCCTAGAGCTTCTCCACATGGATCTCATGGGTCCTATGCAAACCAAGAGTTTAGGTGGAAAGAGATACATTTTTGTTTGTGTTGATGATTTCTCTAGGTTCACATGGACATATTTTCTTAGAGAAAAATTTGAAACTTTTGATAAGTTTAAAATGCTTTGTAATAAAATACAAAATGAAATGAACTCTAATATTAAAAGCATAAAACGGATTAGAAGTGACCATGGGAGGGAATTTGAGAATGCTACTTTTGAAACCTTTTGTAATGGTTTAGGCATCTCCCATGAGTTTTCGGCTCCTAGGACACCTCAACAAAATGGAGTTGTTGAGAGGAAAAATAGGGTCCTTCAAGAGATGGCCCGTGTGATGTTGCTTAGCAACAATGTCCTTAGGAACCTATGGGCCGAAGCCATCAATACGGCTTGCTATATAGGAAATAGAGTTTTCCTAAGGCCCGGTACTAGAAACACCTCCTATGAGTTATGGAAAGGCAAGAGGCCAAATGTTAGCTACTTCCACACTTTTGGAAGCAAATGCTACATTTTGAATGATCGTGATCAACTTGGCAAATTCAATGCTAAGAGTGATGAGGGTATTTTTATTGGCTATGCCTTAAATAGTAGAGCCTATAGAGTTTTCAATTTAAAGACTCTAAGTGTTGTGGAATCATCCAATGTAGTATTTGATGATACTAGGCTCAAGTCAAATGATCATGAGGAGGAGGTTATTTTTAGTGATGTTTCTCCTTTGGAGAAGGTTGTGGTGTCTTCTAATGTTGGGACATCTAATGTCAACAATGATGACACACAACCTATTGATAGAGTTCCTCTCTTGGACTCTAAAGAACCCGCTCCATGGGTTAGGAAACTCCATGATAAAGAAGATATCATTGGAGAGGTTAATGAGGGTGTTAGGACTAGACGTCAACTTGCTAATCTTATTAGCTACACATGCTACACCTCTCAAATTGAACCCAAAAAGGTTGAAGAAGCCTTAAATGATGAATTTTGGGTTCTTGCCATGCAAGAAGAGCTAAACCAATTCGAAAGGAATGAGGTTTGGACTCTAGTTCCTAGGCCTAAGACCACTAATGTCATAGGCACTAAATGGATATTTAGGAACAAATCCGATGAGGATGGCAACATAGTGCGGAACAAGGCTAGACTTGTAGCACAAGGGTACTCTCAAATTGAAGGTATCGACTTTGAGGAGAGATTTGCTCCCGTTGCCCGTTTAGAGTCTATTAGGCTTCTCTTGTCCATTTCTTGTGTGCACAAGTTCAAATTGCACCAAATGGATGTCAAGAGTGCCTTCCTCAATGGCTTCTTGCAAGAGGAAGTGTTTGTTGAACAACCTAAGGGGTTTGTGGATGCTCACCACCCCAACCATGTCTATCGCCTCAAGAAGGCTCTATATGGGTTGAAACAAGCACCGAGGGCTTGGTATGAGCGCCTCACTCAATTTCTTGTTGACAATGACTACACACGTGGTAGTGTTGACAAGATACTATTCATCAAAAGAAACAATGATGAGCTTTTCATAGCTCAAATATATGTTGATGATATAGTGTTTGGCTCCACCAACAACACCAAAGTCCAACAATTTGTTGATGTTATGTCTCATGAATTTGAGATGAGTCTTGTTGGTGAGCTTAGTTACTTCCTAGGTTTGCAAATTAGGCAACTAGATGATGGGATTTTCATAACCCAAGCCAAATATGCCAAAAACCTAGTGAAGAAGTTTGGTCTTGAAAAAGCCAAACATTGTGACACTCCTATGAGCAACACTTTGAAGCTAAGCAAGGATGCTAGCGGTAAAAGTGTGGACCAAACCTTATATCGTGGCATGATAGAGAGCTTGCTCTATTTGACTGCAAGTAGGCCCGATATATCATTTAGTATAGGAGTTTGTGCTAGGTACCAATCCGATCCCAAGGAGTCCCATCTCTCTTCGGTTAAGAGAGTCATTCGTTTTGTGAATGGGACTTATAATTATGGAATTTGGTACTCATTTGACACTAATCCTAGTCTTGTAGGATATAGTGATACGGATTGGGCATGAAATTGTGATGATAGGAAGAGCACATCGGGCGGTTGCTTCTTCCTAGGCAATAACTTGGTGTCTTGGTTTTGCAAGAAGCAAAACTCGATTTCCTTGTCCACGGTCGAGGCCAAGTACATAGCCGCGGGGAGTGGATGCACACAACTCCTATGGATGAAACAAATGCTAGTGGACTACGGATTCAACCAAGGTACTCTCACTCTCTTTTGTGATAACATGAGTGCTATTAATATTTCCAAGAATCCGGTACAACATTATAGAACTAAGCATATTGACATCCACCATCACTTCATTAGAGAGCTTGTTGAAAATAAATGCATAGTACTTGAACATGTAGGTACTAATGATCAACTTGCGGACTTATTTACTAAACCCTTAGATGCTACTCGATTAAAAACTCTTAGTAGATCTATTGGGATATGTCTTGTGGAGTGATGTTCTATGATTGACCCCATATGGGGAACTTAAGCAAAGAGAGCTATTTTGCATTCTTGTCACTTGCAAAAAATTTGAAATATCTTATGCCTCTTCTTTTAATTGTTTGAGTAAGCTTGGTTGCACATATGTATATATGTTTTTAATTCAATAAGTGTGAACCTTGCTTGTTTACAATCCATGTCATATTTATGTTCAAACATGCATTTTTGGACTAGGAGATGTATATCGGAAGTATGATTTGAATGACCTATGATTATCTCCATGACATGATGATTATTAAATAACATGCTAATGTCAAATGAAAAAGCATGAAATTCATATAACATGCTCACATGAAAAGCATGAATTGATGATTGCATACTCTTAAAATGCAAAACCTTGTGTGAAAGCTTATGAGACTCAAAATGAATAAAGGATCTTGTATCCGTTCAAAGGAATTTACTTTCCAAATGTCTCTCCTTCTTTATTGGTTGACCATGGCTACTATCATACAGATATCTTATCCGGAAAAATCAAATAGGGTGCAAAGTCGCTCATGCCATGTTTCGCTTATAAAGTTGGATATAGTTGTTCTTAAATTGAAATCAATATATTCTATATCCTTGCTTTACTCATGACTTTGGTGAAATTGGTTTGAATTCTTATTAGAAACCTTTGTCATTTGCTTTTCCAAATACCATTATATTTTGGACTTGAATGCTACATGTCTTGTATGCAAAGCATGTTTGATTCACACATTTTCTTTCAAATAAATCTCCTTGTTTCTCTCCAATTAATTGAGATGCATAAAGTGACTTATATTAATTATGCAAATCTTGCATGCTACTATCTCTCGTTGCTATGAGTGACCCGGTTGGGGACTACTCCTTTGCCTATATCATGACAAAAAGGGGGAGTAGTATATGGTAAATGGAGTTGCAAAATATAGAAGCAATTTTGTATATTGGGGAGAACATTCATTGAGGGGGAGTAACCCGTTGAGGGGGAGCATTGCATACACATACATTTCATAATGTTTTGCCTAAACTTTTAAAATGCAAATGCTTGTTTTTGTTCTCACTTGATTCATCTCACTTTTTACTTGTATTGGAAATGTTAGAAACTTTCTTTTCAGGGCTTGATTATTCTACAAGAGATTGAAGACTTGAAGTTTTATTTTCTTATCTCTTTGTGTTGTAGAAAATCATAGTTGTCCCATAGTTTCTATTTCTTTGTGAGGAATCAATATGAGTTGTGGTTTTGTCACGAAATAACCAAAGGGGGAGATTGTAAGGTTCCCATTTGTTGATTGGCTCATTTCGTGGACAAACCACATGTTGGGGGTTCTTTGTAAGGGTAGCCTAGGTATTGATGTTATTGCTCAAGCCCTTTGAAGACCTCGTCTTGATAAGCACCGAAGGTAAATTTCCATGTGCTTACTTTTCTTTAAAGAGATTAGTTGCACACACACACTTAACATACATTGCATATGTGTGCATTCTCTTCACTTGCCACATTTCACACTTGCACTTATTTGTTATATTTTGTTGTGTGTAATTGTGTCTTGTTGTCTTGAAATTCGTTTCCCGATAGTTTTCGGAAACGTCCGCGTATGCACTAGAATGTGCTTGGTTTAGCACGAGGACCGCCTACGGAGAATGCCCTTGGCTTCTCCTTGGTTTTCACCTTTATTGGTGATCGGCGGTTATGATCGGTGGCCTGGCCGTCGAATGAAACCGCCATTTGCTTCCAGAAGTGTATGGAGCAATTCTACGGTTATGATCGGCGGTCTCGACCGCCGTTCGAAACCGCCGTTCAAGACCTGATTGATTTTATCTCTCGGCCTAATTCGGCGGTTGAAACGGCGGTCATGTTTGAAACCGCCGTTTTCATACCTGATTGATTTTTAATCTCAGGTTTGATTCGGCGGTTGGATCGGCGGTCACAAAACCGCCGAATGAAACCGCCGTTGGTCCCCTGTTCCTCTCGGGCCAATTCAGCGGTTATGAACGGCG
This sequence comes from Acer yangbiense, assembly GCA_008009225.1. Taxonomy (NCBI): domain Eukaryota; kingdom Viridiplantae; phylum Streptophyta; class Magnoliopsida; order Sapindales; family Sapindaceae; genus Acer; species Acer yangbiense. The sequence goes on along the minus strand of VAHF01000277.1, from coordinate 11,804 downwards.
GCTCGGCCGCCGATTGAAACCGCCGATCGGTGCGTTTCAGGGGCAAACTTGTCTTTTCACATGCTCTGTTTTTCATGTCTATAAATACATCACTTTCTCTTGTTCTGAATATGACTCTTTAATCATCAAGAACCCTATTTTAAAAAGAGAGATTTTTAAGAGAGAAAGCAATCAAGTTTGCTCATCAAACACTCAAACCAAAATCCATTTGCATCAAAGTTCATCTAGCATTCTCTAGCATATCTAGGATGCTTGCTTGCATGGGTCTTTGATCATCACACTTGCTTTGGTAAGTTTTTCACTATTATCATACATAATTAGTGTTTAATTTATTATGACATCTCTTTTATTACTTGATTGTTCTTAGATTATATTCTAATATTCAAGATAGAGATTGTTGTGTTGATTTGATTGAGTGTTGTTTTTATGATAGATATCTAGGTTCCTCTAATCTATGATTATCTATGCTAATTGACATGTCATTTAGCTTTAATATCTAGGATTGTTTTTAATTGCATATTCATCATCTTAGATAAGCATATAGGGTTTCCCTTGCTTTATGTTGCATTTGAATATTCATATATTCACTTAGGGTGTTAATCTCTTTTTAGAGAATTAAGTCTTGTGTTGTGACCGGGATTAGGTTGCTTAATTCGCAAGCAATCGGACTAGGTTCACTCATACTGGGATTAGGTAGGTGTGTGATTACTTCCGGGATTAGGTTGTAATCGTTTACACATTTAGTGGATTCGAGGTTCGAGTGTGGCTTACTTACTAGCCCGTGGTTTTTCCCGTGAGGGTTTCCACGTAAAAATCAAGTGTTATTTAATTTCCGCATTTTATACTTGATTTATTGCTTTATCTATTTAGGGGTAATTTCATAATTTGGACTAACACGAAAAATTGGGTAAAAAGCTTAAAATCTATTCACCCCCCCTCTAGATAGTTTTATACACATTGTGCTATAATTTGTTTCAAGCCCTTCGAAGGCTCCGGGAGAGGATGGATTTTTTGCAGGTTTTTTCCAAAAAATTTGGTATATGGTTGGTGAGGACGTTACGAAGCTTTTTCTGGATTGTCTTAATGAGGGCCGTTCCGTTGGGATTATTAACCATTCTTTGTTATTGTTAACCGCCAAAAATGGCGGGGATCAAAAAAGAATTTTCCACAAGCCTCGAGAAGAAAGTCGGAATCCAAAGTAGAAGTGGAAAGATGTCCGGGCACCCTGTCTGCTAGCTGATGGGCTAAAGAAGGAGCCTTTACCCACCCCTGCCAAGTCCAGAATCCCCGGGACCAGGAAAAGGACTAGGAAGCCAAAGGATAAGGGGGGTCTGGAAGACACAACCATCACGAGATCCTGGTACCCAGCTACCTCGAGTACCCCGATACCAGAATATCCTGGTACCCCGCTGCTTGAAACCCCGATATCTGTAAGCATCGTTTTTAGGGGAGCACGAGAGACGCGGAGTACCCGGGGTACCCCGACCAGCAAAACACGTGACATACACATGGCAAGATATATACCAAGATCCTAGCAGACCGACCTTCGCTGAAACAAGAGGTGGGCACCCCGAAGAATAGACTACATATTAAAGCGGATACTAAACGTCACCGTTTAAGATAAAAACTCAAGCTACAACGCAACATTCATTCCCGCCTTTTAGTATCCTATTTTAAATAGGAGTCAATTGATTTGGAGCCGAGAAAGAAGGAATCACCTGATCTTTTGGGATCACTTTCCCAACGAACTCGTAGAGGCTCCAAAGGAAGACCCGTGCACCACTGAAACCCTAGACCAGAGTTCTAGGAGTGCTCAGCAAGAAAGTGAGCCTATATATTGATCATATGTTCGCAGAAAAGGGGGATCGAAACCCTAATTCATATTTCCTACTTATCGACAGGCACGAAAAGCTCCATCTCCATCTCCATCGTTCTCCTTTAGGCTCTATTTTCTTCCATGCTGTAATATTGGTAATTCAAATACCGAGTTGTAAAGATCGTATTCCAAATCCACATATATATATATAAACTGCCTTTCAACTTTCATACATCCACCGTATAAGAAACTCATCCATCCCACCATTTGCATTCATCATAACATCAGATTCATGATACCCAACGGGATACCAGGCTACTAAGTATCTCACTGGCCCCAGTCAATCCCGATCCGGGTCCGTTACATACAAGTAATATCTCGCCTAGCAGATTCCTGTGAACTAGTGGAATATCGGGGTATAGAGTATCCCGCTAGCCCAGGTCAAATTAGATCCGGGTCCATCACATACCGTTAATTCTAAATTGCACCCCGGTGACAATTTTGGGTTAACACTTTGGCGCTATCTGTGGGAAATAACCCCCCACCATTAACAAACTTTCAAGTTTAACTCAGAAGAAGATAGAAGATGAGGCACCAATCCTCCTAAGGGCAACCCGCCAACTCGGGGCCCCCTCCCCTCGCTTCCACCCAGAGAAATCAAGGGAAAAGGAAGGGAACCAGAAGCCAGATCCCGGCACCAGTCCCGCCACCTAATCCCGGATCAGCACTACAGGACCCTGCGATCTCGGAAGCGACTCGGGAGTCTATAGAGCAACATGCTGCAGCCTATGTGGAGAGCGTCTGCCTTCGGATGATCGCCCAAGGGATACTCTCTGAAGCACCTGGACTGGCCGAAGGAGCAGGACCAAGTACCCAGGTACCGGGTTTTGACGGACTCGGATCGTCATTATCAGTACAGAGTCATCCCGAAGATCTCAGACGTTGATTGGTGAAACCAGCTACCAACATCCCGCCTAGAAGGATCCAGTCAGCAACGAGGCTGATAGCAAAGACCGTGATGCAGCAAGTTCAGGCTAGCCATACCATTAGCGGAGGACCAACCCTTGCAGGAGCTTCCAACAATTCAAGAAAGAACCATGCCAGGAAGATCCCGAAGCATGCAGCTGGCCGGGATGTGTTTCGGGTGTCCAAAAGATCGTGTGATTCCCCCCTTCTGCTCAGATCGTGTTCGTTGAAGGTGATACCTACAGCGCAGTACAACCTCGTGACGATCCAATGGTGATCACAGCCCAGATTGCCAACTGTCGGGTCCATCGCATCCTGATTGACACCGAAAGCAGCATAGATATCCTATTTAAAGAAACGTTTGAGAAGTTTAACCTCAAGAACCCCTGCTACAGCAGTTGCAGGACACCCTTATATGGTTTTGCAGGAGACTCCGTGATGCCAGTAGGAGCGCACACCTTGCCAGTAATTATTGGAGAGGCTCCCCTTCAGCAGAACATCGTGACGGAGTTCATTGTAGTGGACACTCCGTCCGCTTACAACGCGATCCTCGGAAGACCTTTCATGTCAAGAATCAAAGGAGTCCTATCCATTTATCATAACGTCCTGAAGTTCCCAGTTGGAGCCGAAGTATGGGAAGTCAGGGGGGATCAGCAAACAGCCTACACCTGTCATGCAGTATCTGCTAACCCCACCACTTCAACCAAGCAATACACCCGTATCGCCCAAAAGCTGAGTCGCAGGGTTTCGAAGCCAGACCATCACATCTTAGAAGAAAGGGAGATACCGGATTTGGTCCTAGAGGAAACTGAAGAAGAGGAAAAAGGATGGACTGGAGGACACCCCACGGAAAAGTTAGAAGAAATCCAGATTAGAAAAGGTGACTCGACTAAGTTAGTAAAAATAGGAGGTGCACTGGATAGCGAGGTTAGGAGAAGATTGGTGGAACTTCTTGAAGAATACAACGACATTTTTGCTTGGAACCACGATGAAATGCCGGGCATCCCTCTCAACCTAGCGGTTCACCGACTAGCAGTGGACACCACAGTCAAGTCAGTCAAATAGAAACGAAGACATTTCAACACGGAATGGAACACCACGGTACAGGAAGAGGTGGACAAGCTTTTGAAAGCTAAATTCATCAGAGAATCCCGCTACCCCGAATGGATCGCCAATATGGTCATAGAAACCAAGGCCAATGGAAAGTGGCGAATGTGCGTGGATTATACTGACCTTAACAGGGCATGCCCAAAGGATAGCTTTTCCCTTCCAAAAATTGACCAGTTGATCGATTCTACCGCGGGGAACAAACTCTTAAGTTTCATGGATGCCTTCTCGGGATACAACCAGATCATGATGCACCCCGCCGATCAGGATAAGACCAGCTTCATCACAGGGCAAGGTCTTTACTGTTACAAAGTCATGCCTTTTGGCCTCAAGAATGCAGGAGCCACATATCAACGCTTGGTAAACAAATTATTCAAACCGTTGATAGGGAAATCTATGGAGGTGTATATAGACGACATGATCACCAAATCTCAAGTAGCCCATCAACACCCCGAGGACTTATGACAGACTTTCCAAATAATCAGAGAAAATCAGATGAGGATAAATCCAGCTAAATACGCCTTTGGGGTAGTAGCGGGAAAGTTCCTTGGCTTCATGGTGCATGAGAGAGGGATCGAAGCCAATCCCGAAAAGATCAAGGCCATCATCGAGCTGGGATCTCCAAATACTCTCCAACAAGCTTAGGGGCTGACTGGACGGGTAGCGGCGTTGAACCGCTTCATATCGAGGTCCACAGATAAATGCATGCCTTTCTTCAAAATCATCAAGCAGGGAAAAAACATGAAGTGGGATCAAGAGAGTGAGCAAGCGTTCCGAGCCCTGAAAGAATATCTAGCCAGTCCACCTCTATTGGTGAAGCCCACCCCAAGGGAAGAACTATAACTTTATCTGGCGGTGTCAGAGACCGCAACTAGTGGAGCTTTGGTGAAGGAGTGCAATGATGGAATCCAAAGACCAATATACTACGTGAGTCGGGCTTTGTCATAATATGAGAAACACTACACTATCCTGGAGAAGTTGGCCTTTACATTGGTGACCGCAGCCAGAAAACTTCGGCCTTATTTTCAAGCTCACACCGTTGCAGTGGTAACAGATCAACCCTTGAGACAGTTCCTTCAAAGGCCGGATGTATCAGACCGGTTGGTTCTTTGGGCTTTGGAGCTCACCTAGTATGACATAAGATACAAGGCTATGACAACAATCAAGGCGTAAGCTCTGGCCGACTTTGTCACAGAATTCGGCATAGTTCCTCACTCGGATCCTTCTATAGTTCCAGACATGGATCTGGAACCTCCAGAATGGCCGGCGGACAGCAAGATTTGGACCCTGTGTACGGATGGCTCCTCAAATCAAGCCGACTGCGGGGCTGGGATCGTCCTGATCGATCCCGAAGGGATCGAATGCAGCCACTGTTTCAGGTTCGAATTCAAAGTCACCAATAACGAGGCAGAGTATGAAGCCCTGTTGGCAGGAATGAAGGTTGCAACAGAGCAAGGAGTTGAGTACCTCGTAGTGAGAAGCGACTCCTAGTTGGTAATCAACCAGGTATCCGGGACGTATCAAGCAAGAGGTGACAACATGATAGCGTACCTCCGGAAAATCCAAGAAGCAGCTACGAAGTTTAGGGGCTTGAGGATGGAACAAATCCCTCGAGAGAAAAATCACCGAGCAGATGTCCTAGCCAAGATAGCGGCAACAGGAGGAAGGGCATTACCTAAAGGGATACCACTCCAGTTGATACCACAATCTAGCACGACCTCGAGACTAGAAATTAACCCGGTCTCTTGTCTGCTTTATTGGATGGATCCCATTGCCGATTACCTGCAAAGTGGTGCGCTTCTTGAGAGCCCAGACCAGGCGCGCAAACTCAAGAGGATTGCAACCCGGTACTGTCTGATAGAGGGACACCTCTATCGCAAAGGAAAATCACTCCCTTTGTTACGATGTTTGCACCCGGATGATGCCAAATGGGCATTGGACAAAGTACACTCAGGAGACTGCGGCAATCATGTTTCAGGAGAGAGGTTGGCGTATCAAGTTCTCAGGATGGGATACTACTGGCCCACTATCCATCAGGACGCCAAAACATTTGCACAATCCTACGAGCCTTGCCAGAAAACTACGAATTTACACCATCTACCCCCAAAAAAACTCACTTCGATCAGCACACCTTATCCATTCGCTATCTGAGGGTTAGACCTAATCGGGGCCACTTCCTACCGCACCCGGCTAGGCCAAGCACGCGGTAATAGCCATAGACTACTTCACTCGATGGGTGGAAGCAAAGTCCTTGGTCCAGATAACTGAAGCCAATACCATGAGCTTCGTCAAGGAATATATCATTTGCAGATTCGGTACCCCGATGGCCATAATCACCGATCTTGGTAAACAGTTTGACAATTGCCAACTTCAGGTTTTTCTGCGAAGAAAGGGGTATAGATTTACGCCTAGCCTCAGTAACGCATCCTCAGTCTATTGGATTGGTCAAGGCCACTAACAAGACTATCAAGAAGCTTCTTAAAAAGAAGCTCTAATAGAAGAAGGGAGGATGGGTCAATGAGCTTTCGAACGTCCTTTGGGCGTATCAGACTACAAAAAGGACCGCGACTGGGGAAACTCCTTATTCTTTGGCTTTTGGAACGGAGGCCGTCTCGCCCATTGAACATAGGTTAACATCTTTCAGGGTCCATCACTTTGAGTTGGAAGAAAACGAGATGAAGTTAAGAGCCAGTTTAGACCTCATTGAAGAGAAGCAAGATAGAGTGGCCGAGCGGATAGCTGCCTACCAGCACAAGATAGCCTGATGCTTTAATAGGAGGGTAAAGACTCGAAACTTCAAAGAAGGGGACTTAGTCCTCAGGAAAGTGACCCAGAATACCCGGAAGAGGTCAGACAGGGTATTAGCCCCCAATTGGGAAGGTCCATACTTGATAAAAGTAGTGGTACGCAGGGGAGCATACAAGTTAGAAGATATGGATGGTTACCCGGTGGATCATACTTGGAATACCGATCATCTCAAGAGGTTTTACCCTTAGGAGTTCTAAAAGGAAGAATATGTCACGGAGGGTACACTTTTGATACGTGTACCCCGATTTCTTTTTGCTTTGTACTCACTTTGAGAATCAATAAAGTCAGTTTTTCTTTCCACGGTTTTCTCCGAAGTACTCCTAATGAAGTTTTCGCCATCCTTTTCATTTCGCCTCAAGACCAGGAAGAGCCCCATGGCATTCCTGCTGCCTTGGTCGGGGAATACCCCCCTCCAGGAAGAATCTGGTGCTTGAGAGCATAAAAGGCGTAGTCGTCTGCCAGATTTTGTTTAACCAAGACCGGGAGAGCCTATATGGACCTCCTGAAGCCTCGGACGGGGAATTCCCCCCTACAGGATTAATCAAGCACCTCCAGGATTAATCAAGCACCAAGGTAAGCCTTAGTAGTCTACCCAAATGGGTAGCCAGAGGAATCAAGACGATCCATCAGGATGCATGACACTACGTTTCATTACATCGCCGTATCTCAGCAAGAGAGACCTGATACTGGGGCAACCTCGGTTGCCAACCAGGATTTACTAATAAAGCATCAAGCAAAAACCTCCCATCCCGTTAGACTGATTGAAGTCACCCAGGTTAAGGACTTCAGGTTAAGACAGGCCCTCTACTTATACAAAAGTACTCGTCAGGAAAGCACAACAAACCAAGGGACCATCATCCAAGAACGATATCACCGAATATAGGAAAGGAATTTCAATTAATCAATAGGGATACCCAGTTCCCATGTTCGGGCAACAACAAAAAAAAAAAAAAAAAAAAAACTATCAATGTAGCTAGGAAAACAATAAGAAAATTAAGTTTTTTCCTCCGCCATTGGTCTTTGCCCAGACCCACCTTTTTCGTCAGCCCTTTTGCCACCAGTGGCGTCATGAACTTCTTTGACATCGGCTACAATTATTCCAGGGGGAGGACCCATCTCGTTAGTCGGGAGCACGAAATCTCGTAACAAGTCAGTTGGAGAAACCGGGGGACTCCAGATACCTTTCTCCATAAATTCGGAAGCAATGGCTGCATGAGAAGGACCTCACTGGTCCTGGCCTTTGAATTGGGCAGCTCGAGCCATAATCAAATCGCGATCCCAGTTAAGAGTGTTTTGCAAGTCAAAGGGAGGAGGAAATGCCTTGGCAACCTCATATGAAGTAGTGAAGTACCCATCCCCGAAGGAGGAATCCACCCTAGACTCCAAGGTGTTCATAGAAACCCGCAGGTCCCTATGGTCATCTAAAAGGACGGTCATCTCTGCCATAACGGTCTCCCTGTCATTACGGTGGCAGTTTGATCTGGCAATTTCCATGTCATAAGCATGAGTCAACCGTTTCAGTTCCATCAAGGCCACCTTCCTACTAGCATCAGATTCAGAGGCTTCCTGGACTAAGGAAGAAACGCTCTCCTCAGCCCGGGCCAGATCGTTCCTAGCCTCCTCCAATTTTGCCTGGAGAGCCAGATTGGCCTCTTTCAGGGCGATTGCTTGCTGCCCCATGGCCAGGACGAACTTGAAACTGAAACAAATAATAGCACGGTGTGTATAAAGCTATCTAGAGGGGGGGTGAATAGATTTTACGCTTTTTACCCAATTTTTCGTGTTAGTCAAAATTACGAAAATACCCTCAAGATAATATAAACAAGCAAGTGTAATATGGTGCGGAAATTAAAACAACACTTGGTTTTTACGTGGAAACCCTCACGGGAAAAACCACGGGCTATGTAAGTAAGCCACACTCGAACCTCGAATCCACTAAATGTGCAAACGATTACAACCTAATCCCGGAAGTAATCACACACCTACCTAATCCCGGTATGAGTGAACCTAGTCCAATTTGCTTGCGTTCTAAGCAACCTAATCCCGGATGCTACACACAAGACTTACTTTCTCTATGAAGAGAATACAACCCTAAGTGAATATATGTGAATATCCAAAATGCAACTTAGAGCAAGGGAAACCCTATATGCTTATCTAAGATGATTAATATTCAATTAAGAGCAATCCTAGATATCAAAACTAAATGACATGTCAATTAGTTTAGCTAATCATTGAAAGTTATTAAAATACTCGAGGCGTGTTCAATATAAAGCTAGAGGGGGGGGGGTGAATAGATTTTAGCTATTATTACCCAATTTTCGCATGCAAGTCAATTTTACGAAAATGCCCCTACTAGTCAAAAATACATACAAGTGTAATATAGTGCGGAATTTAAATAACACTTGATGTATACGTGGAAACCCAACCACTGGGAAAAACCACGGGCTGTATAGTGCGCCACACTCGGAACTCGAAATCACTAATTGAAATGAAGTTTACAACCTATGTAGACCTCGTCTAACATTCCGGTCTGTAACCCTCACTTCTACCCAGCGGGCCTTTATTAGCAACCCTATTCCAATTTGCTTGAGGCCTAAGCCACTTAGCCTCAAGACTTACTTCTCTAAGAAGAGAAACACCTATGTGAATATATATATGAATATCAAATAACAAACAAGGCTAGGTAACCTTAGATGCTTATCTAGGATGATGATATAATCAATTTAATCAACCCTAGATATCAATTGCTAAATGACATGTCAAATAGCTTAGCTAATCAAGATTAATTAAAAACCTAATTAGCTATCACAAACAACACTCAATAATTTCATCACAAATAATCTCTAACTTGTATCTAGCATATAATCAAAAGCATACAAGTAATTAAAGAGATGTATTAATATGAAAACACTAAAGTAATATGAAATTAGTGAAGAACATACCAAATAAGATGTGATGATTCAAAACCATGCATGGATCAATTCTATGAAGGCATAGAAGATCAATATGAAATTTGATGCAAAAGGGAATTGATTTGAGTGTTTAAAGATAGGTTCTTGATTTGATTTTTTCTCAAAAATCTCTCTTGAAAGATTAGGGTTCTAATTGCTCAAGAAACTTATTCAGAGATTGAGAAAACAAGATATTTATAGACATCAAGAATTGGGCATGTGAAAAGACACTTTTGCCCCTGAAACGCACCGTTCGGCGGTTTCAATCGGCGGCCAGCCGCCGATGACGACCGCCGAATTGAGCTCGTGAAGAACAGAGCATTAACGGCGGTTTCATTCGGCGGTTTCGTGACCGCCGATACAACCGCCGAATCAAACCCGAGAGATTAAATCGATCAGGTATGAACGGCGTTTCGAACGGCGGTCGTGACCGCCGATCTTGACCGCATAATTGCTTCAGACCAATCTGGACTGAAACGGCGGTTTCAGTCGGCGGCCTGGCCGCCGATCATAACCGCCGATCACCAACAATGGTGAAAACCAAGGAGAAGCCAAGGGCATTCTCCATAGGCGGTCTTCGCGCGAAACCAAGCACTCATTAGTGCAAGCGCGGGACGTTTCCGAACAATGTCGGGAACGAATTATAAAAGCACATATACACACAACAAGATATATCAACCAAAGTGCTAGTGTGTAAAGTGACATGTGAAGAGATGCACATAAAAATAAGCAAGTATGCAATCATAGCAAGAATGCTAAGTGAGTGTGTGCTACTAAATCTCTTCAAAGAAAAACAAGCACAAGAGATTATACCTTTGGCGTGCTTGAATCTTGAGGTCATGGAAGGGCCTTTGATCTTCAACACTAAACACTTGGACTACCCTTACATTCAAAACCCCAACATGTGGTTTGACCACGAAATAAGCCAATCAACAAAACGGGAATCCTTACAATCAATATTAAGCACAAAACCTAATATGCAAGCACAATATAAAATCTCAAACATACATCATACTCATCTCAATATTGTATCTAAAGCATACAAAATAACAAAGAAGTAATTAATTGAGATTGCTAGATAAGAGAAACACAAAACATGTAAGATATTAGTGAAAAGCTTACCAAGCAAAGTATGATGAAGATTCCATGCTAGATGACATCTAGATGATCTAAGATGATGCTAGATGATGATTGATGATCATGAAAAAGTGTTTGAGAATCAAGAATGGAGTTCTTGGAATTTTTCTTCTCTTTGAAAAATATCCTAAGTATGAATTCTGAATATGAACTCTCTTAATTGACCTAAAGTCAAAGTGGCATATATATAGGGGGCCAAATCAAAGTGTGGTCGTTTAAGTAAGTTTCAAAGAAACGCGCCGATCGGCGGTTTCAATCGGCGGCCAGGCCGCCGTTCATGATCGCTGAATTGAGCTCGTGAAGAACAGAGCATGAACGGCGGTTCATTCGGCGGTTTCGTGACCGCCGATTCCAACCGCCGAAACATAACAGAGAGATCAAAATCAACCAGGTATGAACGGCGGTTTCGAATGGCGGTTTCGAACGGCGGTATCATGCCCGCCGTTTCAACCGCCGAATTAGACTGAGAGATAAATCAATCAGGTCTTGAAACGGCGGTTTCGAACGGCGGTCGTGACCGCCGATCTTAACCGCAGAAATGCTTCAGACCAATCTGGACTGAAACGGCGGTTTCATTCGGCGGCCAGGCCGCCGATCATAACCGCCGATCACCTAGATAGGTGAAAACCAAGGAGAAGCCAATGGCATTCTCCATAGGCGGTCCTCGCGCTAAACCAAGCACATTCTCGTGCATGCGCAGACGTTTCCGAAAGTTATTGGGAAACGAATTACACAACAACAAGACACAAATACACACAACAAAATATAATAAATAAGTGCAAGTGTGAATTGTGACAAACGAAGAGAATGCACATATGCAATGAATGTTTTTATGGTGTGTGTGCACTAATCTCGTCAAGAAAAGTAAGCACATAGAAATTAACCTTCGGTGCTTATCACACGAGGTCTTCAAAGGGCTTCGAACAATAAGACCGATACTTAGGCTACCCTTACAAAGAACCCCCCCACATATGGTTTGTCACGAAATAAGCCAATTAAAACAACGGGAATCCTTACAG
>VAHF01000276.1:0-103685 GCA_008009225.1 Acer yangbiense | reverse complement strand
CCAAGCTCCCATGGAGGTTTTTCCTCCATGGGAGCTCACCACACACCTCCACCACCATTTTCACACCTCTTCCATCCATCTTAGGGCAGTTTGCAAGGAATTAGGAGTGGTTTTTGGACCAAATCCAAGCTAGGAAAGCTAGAAGCATCTTTGGAGGGTTTGTCTTCAAGGGTTTGCTCTTATTTACTCATTTCTTTGTATTTATTGCTTCTTTGATGTGTAACCTTGATTTGGGGAATATTGTAAACCTACACTTGTGTAATATATGTTGTTTGTGCTTAAATTCGGTTGGGTTTTGTTTCACTCTTTGTTAATTTCATGTTTTAAGCTCTAATTGCAATATCCATGTGTGTAGAGGTCCTAAATTGATATGTGTCCATGATTGGGATTAGGAGTAGAGTAATTTAATATAGGAGTAGTGTAATTTAACATCCCATGATTGTTGATTGATTGATGGATGACCAAAATGCCATGTTTAGAGTAATTGGAGTGTTAGAGATTTAGCTCCAAAGAGTGGAAAAGGTTTCAGTTCAGGCATTTAGGTGCTAAATTGGCCTGGGTTCCATATTCTTGTACTTAATGGATCTTGTTATCAAGGCACAATTGCTCATCCTTGGCCGGATTAGGTAATAAATTGATTTAGGGAAAATTCCCAAATCAAGAGAATGAACCATTAACCTATATTGAATGTTCTTAATATATAACAATCAACTTATTTCACATTGTTGTTTGGTAAACTTGTTTCCCATGTCTAACCATCCTAGGGAGATTGATAAAACCAAATCCGTATCTAAAGTAAAGACAAACTGAATTTCTCTTGTGCTCGTATAGTTATATGGGTATTTCATTGCTTAATGCTTTCACTCAGTTAGCCACCTTATGGATGATATTTAGGCTGTGTGTTATATATCGCGTGGTTCACATTAACATATCCAGCGTGATATCCTCTACATTTGACCAGACAGTTGAGAGACCAATAGGCTGGCGTGTAGAGCTCATGTGTGTGTCCCATAGTCCTTAATGAATCCAAGCATTTATGCATGGATGTAATCTCTAAGACATCGAGAGAGATTAGAGATTAATTAAGGGGACACGAGCATGTAACATATGTGTTGTATGGGTATCTCGTATTCTTAATGCTTTCACTTGGTTGCCATCCTGTATTTGGTTAGCCATTGTGAATGAATTATTGGCTGTAGTATGGCCCATGCGGTTGCGCATTACAGGCCCAATGAAATAACCACTGTATATGACCAGACAATGAGAGATACACTAGGCTGGCATACAGGGCTCTTGTGTGTGTGCCACGACACTTAATGAATCCATGCATTGTGTGGATGTGATTTCTAAGACTCGAGAGATATTAGAGATCAATTAAGGGGACACGAGCCTATGATATACTTGCATATTGAGGGACTAAGTGAGTTTAGAGCTTAATTAGGAGGATTGTTACGGTTGAGTCATTGCCCTAGTGTTACCACATTTCATGCATCTCTCTATTTCATCCTATCCATGTATATATTATGGTAGTTAGTTTATTTATTTATTTACATTATTATTTACTTTTCCGCAAATGCAACACACGAGTTCTCTTGGAGTGTTGTAATAATAGCTAGAACCGGTGACGGTCAATGGATCCCACCTCCCTGCGGAACGATACCCTCACTTGCCGCTGTGCTAGTCTCTATGACTCGCTCGCTAGCGAGGTCAAACTTAAATGTTCAATCTTTTGACTGACACCGCAACGACGTGTCGTCACCTTCACGCAAGCAATTGTTGACAACGCTTATGGAGGTGTTCTTACAAAAAAGTCCGCATTGGAGATCACTGAGATTTATGAGACATTGGCTCTCAACTCCTACCATAGAGGCTCAACGGCTAAGAAGGGAGGAAGATATGACATTGATCGGAGTACCGAAGTGGCCATTGAGTACCGAAGTGGCCATTCAACTCTCTGCCATGACAAAGCAAATAGAGGCTCTAGCTAAAAATGTGAGTCAACTACAAACCGGGGCAAGTCATGTGTGCGATAGTGGCCCTCATTGTAGGAGTGGGAAGCAGGAGGAATCAGAGGAAGCACATGCCTTGAACTATCAAAGGGGAAGAAATGACCTTTATTCAAATACTTACAATCCGGGATTGCGCAACCACCCAAATTTCTCCTATTCCGACCCAAACACTGCTTTGAATAGTCATAAACTCGCTCCCCCGAACACTCAAGCAACCAATCAAGAAGGATACAACCGAGGCAACTACCAAGGCCAAGGTTCAAGCAATCAACCATGGCATAATTCAACAAACTGTAACACTACTTCCTACCAACCAAGGAAGCCATTGTTGGAGGACATGGTGACTACTCTTACTCAGACTTCTCAATCCTTTGCTCAAAGTTCTCAAGCCACTGATCAGAGTCTCAATAACTTCATACAAGCGACTGACCGGAAGTTTACCAACATGGAGGCCTCCATGAAGAAGTTGGAAACACAAATTGGGCAAATATTCGACACGGTACACCGAAATAAGCCGGGAAGATTTCCTAGCCAATCAGAGCAAGCCAAGTCAATGACTGTGTTGAGAAGTGGCCGAGTGCTAGATACCGAAGATGTTGGTGAGCCAAAGAAGAAAAAGCCCAAGGAGTCCGAAGTTGATAGTGGGGAAGACACTCGAGTCGAAGACACTAGAGTTAAGGAGACTAGAGAGGAGGAAGAGCTAGTAGTTGAACCAACCCCTAAGAAGACCTCTACTCTACTCAAATCACAAAACCCCTACATACCACCAATTCTATACCCCGGGAGAGTAGCAAGAGACAAGTTGAGCAAATCCTTCAAGGACATATTTGACATCCTCTCAAAGGTAAATGTCAACATTCCGTTGCTTGACATGATAGAGAAAATGTCGGCGTATGCAAAGTTCTTTAAGAGTCTCCACACCAACCGGCAAAAGTTTGGGCCTAATAATCAAAAGTACATGGCGGGAAGTGCTAGTGCCGTGCTACAAAAGGAGCTTCCTCCTAAACTCAAGGATCCGGGGAGTTTTTGTATCAACATCACGGTTGGGGGTACCAAGCTTGAGAGGGCCATGTTAGATCTAGATGCTAGCATCAATTTGATGCCTTTCTCCATCTACAAGCAATTGGAGTTGAATGAGCTCAAGCCAACCATCATGTCACTACTCCTAGTCGATGGGTCCATGAGATATCCTAGAGGGGTTGTGGAAGACGTGTTGGTACAAGCGGACAAGCTCATCATCCCGGTAGATTTTGTGGTACTAGATATGGATGACGTGAGCGGGGAAACAAATATAAGACCTATCCTTTTGGGTAGACCATTTATGGCAACCGCGAAGACCTTCATTGATGTGCAAAATGGGAAACTCACTATGACCGTTTTGGACAAAACAATAGAGTTCAAGCTCTTCGAAGCATCATCATACCCGGTAGGAGCGAATGATTGTTCTTTCATTAGGATACTGGACCCCGGAGTTGATGATGTTTTTAAGGATGAAGATTTGGAAGAGTTGTCCGAATGGGATTAGTCGGATCAAGACCAAGAGGTAGAAAGGAATTCCGAATCCGATGAAGAACAAGGTAGAAAAGAGGAATTTGAAGACCTCGAAGTTTCAATTATGAGCCTTGCCAAGAACCCACCCCCTAAGTTAGAACTCAAGGAGCTTCCAACTACATTAAAGTATGCATACTTGGGTGAGAATGAGACCTATCCGGTAATTGTCGCATCGGAGTTTAAGAATGAGGAAGAAAAGAGACTCATTGAGGTGCTACAAAAGCACAAGTCGATGATAGGGTGGTCACTTGAAGACATTAGAAGGATAAACCCAATGGTTTGTATGCACAAGATCTTCCTTGAAGAGGAAGCGAAACCGACAAGAGAAGCTCAAAGGAGATTGAACCCAATCATGAAAGAAGTAGTGAAGAAGGAGGTCTTGAAGCTTTTGGAGGTGGGGATCATATATCCCATATCGGATAGCAAGTGGGTTAGTCCAATCCACGTGGTCCCTAAGAAATCGGGAATCACAGTGGTCTAAAACAAGCAAAATGAGTTGGTCCCACAAAGGCTTCAAACGAGATTGAGGGTGTGTATTGACTATCGAAAGTTAAACACAGCCACAAGGAAAGATCACTTCCCTCTTCCATTTATTGATCAAATGCTTGAGCGCTTGGCGGGGCATAGTCACTATTGTTTCCTTGATGGGTACTCAGGGTATAATCAAATTGCCATCGCGCCGGAAGACCAAGAGAAGACTACATTCACTTGTCCATTCGGGACATTCGCTAATAGACGGATGCCGTTCGAACTTTGTAATGCGCCGGGCACTTTTCAACGGTACATGATGTTCATCTTCTCGGATATGGTGGAAGATATCATAAAGGTGTTCATGGATGATTTCTCCGTCTTTGGGGATTCCTTTGATCTATGCTTGAAGAACCTCACCTTAGTCCTTCAAAGATGCGAAGAGAACAACTTGGTGCTAAATTGGGAAAAATGTCATTTCATGGTACAATCGGGGATAGTTCTTGGGCATGTGATCTCTCAAAAGGGGATAGAGGTGGACAAGGCAAAGGTAGAAGTGATTCGAAGCTTACAACCTCCAAGATCGGTCAAGGACATTAGATCTTTCTTAGGACATATAGGGTTTTACCGATGTTTCATTAAGGATTTCTCAAAGATAACAAGACCCTTGTGTGTACTTCTACAAAAGGAAACGGAATTTGACATGAGTGATGAGTGTATGGTGGCATTTGACACTTTGAAGGATGCCTTGATAACCGCACCGGTGATAGTTCCACCAAATTAGGAGCTGCCCTTTGAATTGATGTGTGACGCTTCGGATTACACCATCGGAGACGTTTTGGGGCAGCGGGTTGATAAGGTCCTGCACGTGATCTACTACGCTTCACGGACCTTAAATGATGCCCAATTGAACTACTCTACCACGGAGAAAGAACTCTTAGCCGTGGTCTTTGCTTTAGAGAAGTTCTGAGCATATTTGGTGGGAACCAAGGTCATTGTATTCTCGGACCATACAGCCCTTAGGTATCTCCTACAGAAAAAGGATGCCAAGCCTCGATTGATTTGGTGGATCCTTCTACTTCAAGAGTTTGATTTAGAGATATAGGACAAAAAGGGGAGTGAGAATGTGGTTGCGGACCACTTAAGTAGATTGGTGCAAGAAAATCCGGAAGAGGAAGATGAATTACCCTTGAGAGAGAGTTTCCCGGATGAGCAACTTTGGGCGGTGAAAGAAAATGAGCCGTGGTTTGCCGACATGGTCAATTACTTGGTGAGTGGCATCATCCCAAAGGAATTGAACTCACAAGGAAAGAAGAGGTTTGTGTCAAGAGCAAAGAAGTACTTTTGGGATGACCTGTTCTTGTACAAGCATGGTCCCGATTCGGTAATTAGGAGATGCGTTCCCGAGAGCGAGCAAGGTGATATCTTACGGTTTTGCCACGAGTTACAATGTGGGGGGCATTTCGGGCCACGAAAGACGGCACTCAAGGTGTTACAATCCAGGTTCTTTTGGGAATCCCTATTCAAGGATGCGGTCCGGTTTTACTCGGTATGTGATAGATGCCAACGGATGGGGAACATTAGCAAGAGGAATGAGATGCCTTTATCCTTGGACTTGGTGATAGAGCTTTTTGATGTATGGGGCATCGATTTTATGGGACCTTTTCCATCATTGTGTGGTTATAGTTACATCCTTGTGGCGGTTGACTATGTCTCCAAATGGGTTGAGGCAAAGGCTACGAAGACCAATGATAGCCAATGTGTGGTGAAATTTGTAAAGGAGACAATTTTTGCAAGATTCGGGACTCCTAGAGCGATTATAAGTGATGGGGGAACACATTTTTGCAACAAGTCATTTGTTGCCCTTCTTAAAAAATACGGTGTGAGGCATAAGATAGCCATCTCATACCACCCACAAACTTCGGGCCAAGTAGAAGTGAGCAATCGGCAAATCAAGAGCATCCTAAAGAAGACCGTGAATTCGACAAGGAAAGATTGGGCTTTGAAGCTAGATGACGCCTTGTGGGCCTATCGAACGGCATTCAAGACACCTATTGGGATAAGCCCATATAGGTTGGTCTTTGTGAAGGCGTGCCACCTCCCAGTTGAACTTGAACACCGTGCCTTGTGGGCGGTCAGGAAATTGAACCTTGATAATGATAAGGCCAGAGAGGAGAGGAAACTTCAACTTTGTGAACTTGAAGAATTTCGTTTGGATGCATATGAGAGTTCAAAGTTGTACAAAGAAAAAACCAAGTTGATCCATGACAAGATGACAGTCCATAAGGAGCTTCACCCGGGTATGCTAGTGCTCGTGTTCAACTCCCGCTTAAGGTTGTTCCCCGAAAAACTGAAGTCTAGATGGTTTGGACCATTCCGGGTGACTCAAGTCTTTTCACACGGAGCGGTGGAAGTAGAGAACGAGAAGACGGGAAACAAGTTCAAGGTTAATGGGCAAAGGGTCAAGCCTTACATTTTGGGAGAGATTGCTTGGATGGAGGTCCTTTGCTTGAAGAGCCGTAGTGCTCTCATCAACCGTCTTGCCTAGACGTTAAATCGTGTGCTCGGTGGGAGGCAACCCACCTAGGTACTTTCCTTTTTCTTAAATAAATTATTCATCCATTAATCTATGTTGATTACACTTTTGATTTGTGAACTTGATTGTGCTTTTGATGTGCGAAGTGTAGGAAAATATAGGTTTGGGGGTGGATGATATTTTTGTTGTTAGTTCAGGTATTTAGGATTCGCTTTCAAGTAAAAATTTTACCAAGCAAATGCCTTTGATATGTTTTTGTTGAGTATGTATGCAGATGAGGCACTTTAGAATTTCTGTAGCCCAAGAAATCTCTGCCGCGTGACTGCCGCCCCCATGCAGTCTTGGTCGAGACCGCGGCACTATAGCTCCAGAAATCTCTGTGGCTTGAGTGCCGTGTGGTTGCCGTCTTGGGTGGAGACCATGGCACTTGGTCAATTAAGTGAAACGCTGCCGTATTGAGGAAACGCTGTCATTTTGGTGCCACAGTCGAACTGCCGCAGTCACCAACTGCGGCAGTCGAGACCGCGGCACTCTGACGCTATAAAAACGAGCGGTCGTTTAGGGCAAGCCCTTCTCCCCAAATTTTCAAACGAAGGCAGCCGTTCCCTCTTCCTCCTAGGCCGACCCATTCCACACGTAATCGGTAACTTTCCCTTCCTTTTCACTTGCTTTTGCTTGCTATTGCTCCCATTCCCTCTTTCTTCCCCTCTTGCAATGTTAGGGTTAGTTTGGGTGAACTTGGAGGTTTCTTTTGTGTGAAAAGGAGTTGCTTGTGCTTAATATTCAAAATTGGTATGTGGGTTTGTGTTTGGTAGTGGATTGAAGGTTATTGGCATGCTTAATTGGTAGTTTGAGTGTGTATTGCATGTTTGGGTTGAAGTAACAAAGGTTAGACCGAATTTGAAGATTGATTGTGTTAGTTTGGGTGAAGTTTGTGCTTGGAAGTGTTTCCTTTTATTTCTTTTTATGCATTGTGGTGGTTTGTGGCTGGTTGGTACCTGTGGTGTATCAGGTTACCATTGGTTAGTGTTGAGTAAGTGCCGAAGTGCTGCCGAATTTATGTTAGAATTGTTGAAGCGACACAGTTTTTTGAGTGTCCAATGGCAAGAACGAAGAAGGCTGCTAGGGTAGATGAAGTAGGGGATTCCAGTCAGGGTTCCAGGTCGAGAAAGGGTGCGGGGAGACCAATTCCCCCATGTGTTGAGAATCCCGATTTTCCTGAACAGTTTGCAAAGTGGAGTCAGAGGAAGATCATTCCTGAAAAAGGGATAAATGTCCCTGAATTGACCCAGACATCGATCCATCAGACAATTACATCCAGAGGCTAGGAGACCTATGTCCAGTGCCCTCCTAAATATTGCCCACGTATTGTACAGGAGTTCTATGCAGGGATGATCCCGTGGAATTATCTTTTGGGTGGCTCAGTATGGGTTCGGGGTATATAAGTGAGAATGAATGCCATAGACATCAATAGGTACTTCAGGACATTCATACTAGAGGGTGCAGGGGCCAACATGTATAAGGGGGTTACAAACAATAGCATCTTCACCAAGATAAACGTGGCATTGGCCAACAGCCTGACAGATCACCCCATGACACTTTGGAACACTAGGGCCAGTCCGCTAAAGCAGTCGAAGCTCCATATTGACCTTGCATTCTGGCACATCTTCATTTCCCATTCGATGAGGCCTTGCTAGCACCGCACCGCACCAATGTAGCTTATGATGTAGCACAGCTGCTGTACTGCCTCCGCCAGGACCAGCCGCTCGATATAGGTGTGATAACAAAGATGGAGATCCACAAGTGTGGCAAGGATGAGTCGGGAAAAGAAGCAATGGTGTTCCCTAGTTTGATTACCCACTTCTATGCAATGACGGGTGTAGACCTTGAGGCAGAGGAGATGAGGGACCCTCCAATAGATATGGGGATCAGTACTTGGTACACACTCTATCCTAGCAGGGGACTGGATAGGCCCGGTAGACAGAAAAGAGCACGAACAGAAGAGATAGATGCTGAGGATGCAGATGCAAAGGAGTCAGAACCAGAGGCTGAGGATCCAGAGCCAGAGGCTGGAGATGATGAGATATTATCTGAGGATGATGAGAGCCGGAGTAGGTGGTCTCGTCTTTGTCAGCCCTAAAGCATATAAGGAAGCTGGAATTGAGGGAGCGGTCAAGGGCGCGTGCAACACTGAAAGATCAGGTTATGGTCGCTAAGGAGGAGATCCTGACGGAGATAACAGCTTCAGAAGGGAGAATGATGAATGAGATTAGTGCACTGGGAGATGGTTTTATGCAGGATTTTTCAGACTTGAGGATGGAGCTCCATGCCACCCCGTACACTAGGCAGAAGAAGACTCGTCCTGCTCCTCCATCCTATGTTCCCCCAGCCTTTATTCGCCTGACCGGTGGACCTCGTATTTCAGAGGAGGATGCTCATGTGCGCATTGCAATGGAGAGGTCCTTGAAGGAGCAGAGAGAGAGGCCAGAGCGGCAGACCCGTCAGGAAGGGGCAAGACAAAGATGTCGGGGACCTCCTAGCCACATTTCACCATTTTATTTTTAGTGCTTTTGCTTATCTATTTCAGTTTTAGACTTATTAAACTTTTAGTTGCTTAGACATTTGATTGCTTTAGTTTCGGATATTATATTTTATTTTCCTTTCTCATTCAGATATTTATGGTTTTGAACTTCTTTTTTATGGATTACGAAACTTAATTGCGCAACTTAGTTTAAGGGTGTGCATTGTATTGTGACAATTTGGTTGTTATTGATCTTGCCTACTTGCTTTATTTTTGTGACGCTTGCCTTTTTGAGCCATTGTTGAGTCCTTTTTTATTTGTCTTGTCCCATAAGTCCTTATGTCGTTAGTGTGAAGTTGCGCGCCTCTCCGCCGGGTTCTCATTGTCAACATTGGGGACAATGTTGGATTTAGGTTTGGGGGTGTGGGCGACGCCGCGTCTTTTTGTAAAAATTTTAAAATTTTGCATGCGGTTTTGTTTGGTTTTGGCATGTTTTTAGGTGTTAGGTGTCGTTTTGTGTCAATTTTTGCGAAATGGCCTTGTTGATCATATATTGTTTGGTGGGATGCTCTTAAGTAAGTGCCGTTGAGGAGTGTTTGTATGCATTTTGTGCTGAGTTAGTTTTGGGTGCGCTGCGCAAGTGCGGTTAGTCCCTTTCTCTTAGTGTCCGTGTGGATAGGGCACCGTACTTGAAAGTGAGGGATTAATAGTGAAGACTACCCATGAGTGTTTGAGCCTTTTAGCGTTTTATTTTGAGGGTAAATTTCATTTCCACTCTTTGTAAGGATTCCCGTTGTTTTTAATTGGCTTATTTCGTGATCAAACCATATGTGGGGGTTCTTTGTAAGGGTAGCCTAAGTATCGGTCTTATTGTTCGAAGCCCTTTGAAGACCTCGTGTTGATAAGCACCGAAGGTAAATTTCTATGTGCTTACTTTTCTTTGAAGAGATTAGTTGCACACACACACTTAACATTCATTGCATATGTGTGCATTCTCTTCATTTGTCACATTTCACACTTGCACTTATTTATTATATTTTGTTGTGTGTAATTGTGTCATGTTGTTGTGTAATTCGTTTCCCGATAACTTTCGGAAACGTCCGCGCATGCACGAGAATGTGCTTGATTTAGCGCGAGGACCGCCTATGGAGAATGCCCTTGGCTTCTCCTTGGTTTTCACCTATCTAGGTGATCGGCGGTTATGATCGGCGGCCTGGCCGCCGACTGAAACCGCCGTTTCAGTCCAGATTGGTCTGAAGCATTTCTGCGGTTAAGATCGGCGGTCACGACCGCCGTTCGAAACCGCCGTTTCAAGACCTGATTGATTTATCTCTCAGTCTAATTCGGTGGTTGAAACGGCGGGCATGAAACCGCCGTTCGAAACCGCCGTTCATACCTGGTTGATTTTGATCTCTCTGTTCTGTTTCGGCGGTTGGAATCGGCGGTCACGAAACCGCCGAATGAACCGCCGTTTTTGCTCTGTTCTTCACGAGCTCAATTCGGCGGTCATTATCGGCGGCCTGGCCGCCGATTGAAACCGCCGATCGGCGCGTTTCTTTGAAACTTACTTAAACGACCACACTTTGATTTGGCCCCCTATATATATGCCACTTTGACTTTAGGTCAATTAAGAGAGTTCATATTCAGAATTCATACTTAGGATATTTTTCAAAGAGAAGAAAAATTCCAAGAACTCCATTCTTGATTCTCAAACACTTTTTCATGATCATCAATCATCATCTAGCATCATCTTAGATCATCTAGATGTCATCTAGCATGGAATCTTCATCATACTTTGCTTGGTAAGCTTTTCACTAATATCTTACATGTTTTGTGTTTCTCTTATCTAGCAATCTCAATTAATTACTTGTTTGTTATTTTGTATGCTTTAGATACAATATTGAGATGAGTATGATGTATGTTGAGATTTTATATTGTGCTTGCATATTAGGTTTTGTGCTTAATATTGATTAGCTAAACTAATTGACATGTCATTTAGTTTTGATATCTAGGATTGCTCTTAATTGCATATTAATCATCTTAGATAAGCATATAGGGTTTCCCTTGCTCTATGTTGCATTTTGGATATTCACATATATTCACTTAGGGTTGTATTCTCTTCATAGAGAAAGTAAGTCTTGTGTGTAGCATCCGGGATTAGGTTGCTTAGAACGCAAGCAAATTGGACTAGGTTCACTCATACCGGGATTAGGTAGGTGTGTGATTACTTCCGGGATTAGGTTGTAATCGTTTGCACATTTAGTGGATTCGAGGTTCGAGTGTGGCTTACTTACATAGCCCGTGGTTTTTCCCGTGAGGGTTTCCACGTAAAAACCAAGTGTTGTTTTAATTTCCGCACCATATTACACTTGCTTGTTTATATTATCTTGAGGGTATTTTCGTAATTTTGACTAACACGAAAAATTGGGTAAAAAGCGTAAAATCTATTCACCCCCCCTCTAGATAGCTTTATACACACCGTGCTATTATTTGTTTCAATTGGTATCAGAGCGGGTTCCTAGACATACATAGGTGATCCTTGCTTATTTTGGTGTGTTTTGCATTTTGTGTGATTTTTGATCATTCATACATTTGCATTCATTTCATTCATTCATAAACACTATGAGTGGAAACGGTGGAAATGGTGGTGGCCACGAAGGAGCTTCTAGCACAAGGCCTCCACTTCTTACCGGATTGAACTATTCCCAATGGAAAGGGAAGATGGAATCCTACATATGCCAAATTCATGACCGTGCATGGATGGCGGTGGAAGACGGATATGATCTCCCTATGATGACTCCCGAGGGTGGAGGACAAGATGTTTTGAAGCCTAAGGCGCAATGGAACGCGCAAGAGTTTGAGGCTTCTAAGTGGAATAGGAAGGCTATGCATGCCATTATGTGTGCTATGGATGAGAATCAGTACAAGCTTATTCAGAATACTCAGATTGCCAAAGTGGCATGGGACATCCTTCTAGTTGCACATGAGGGAACCGAGGTGGTGAAGGAGTCCAAGCTTCAAGTCCTCCAAACTCAGTTTGAGCTTCTAAGGATGGGAGAGGATGAATGCTTCAATGACTTCGAAATCAAATTGATGGACATTGTAAATCAAAGCCATCAACTCGGAGACCCGTATTCGGATAGGAGAGTCAAGCAAAAAATTATGAGATCTCTCCCCGATAGGTTTGAATCCAAGGTGACGGCCATAGAAGAAAATAGTGGCTACATGGATATGAAGCCAAGTGAGGTGATTGGGCGTCTCCTTGCATATGAGTCTAGGAAGGCTCCTAGCACCACTACTCCTCCTAAGAAGTCTAAAGGAATAGCTTTGAAAGCATCTAAGGATGCAAAGGAGGCAAAGCATGAATCGGATGAAGACCTTGCCTTATTTGTGAAAAGGTTCAACAAGGTTATGGGGTTCAAGAAGAAGAAGGGATTTGGGTCAAGAGGACAAGATTTGAAGAAAAAGAGTTCCTTCAAGAAGTTTGAGCCTAGACAAGAGAGGACCGAAAGGAAAGGGGTCCGATGCTTTGAATGTGGTGGGATTGGTCACTTTGCCCCCGAATGTGCTAATCACAATGAAAAGAAGAAAAGCAAAGTGATGGCCGCCACTTGGAGTGGGAGTAGTGATGACTCCAATGAGGAAGATGAGTCTTCAAGTGAAGAAGAGCTCATGGCTAACCTCCTAGCTTTTGCCTCCTCACATAAGAGCAAAAGTGGTAGTGAGAAAGAGGAAATGAGTCAAGAGGAAAATGACTCAAGTGAAGAAGAAAGTGATTCCTCGTCTAACTCCATAAGTAGTTTTGTGGAGAAAAAGGTGCTTGCTAAATGCCATGCCGAGTTTAATGATTTAGCAATCAAGAGCACAAGAAAGATCAAGATGTTGAGAGAAGAAAATCTTGAGCTTGCATCTCATAATGACCTCTTAGGTGAACAAGTTGAAAAATTCAAGAAGATAGAAGATAAGCTAAGAGAGGAGTTAGCTTTATCTAGGAGGAATGAAGAAAGTCTAAAGAGTGAGCTTGAAGAAGTTAGAAATTCTATGACTAGGATGGATTCTAGCACCAAGAAGCTTGACCATATGCTTGGTGTTGGAAAGAGTCCATGTGACAAGAGGGGTCTTGGGTATGAAGATGACAAGAAGATCTCTACCTCTAACAAGACCGTGTTTGTCAAGAGCTTGAAGAGAGAAGAAACTTCATTTGTGCAAGCTCCTAGAAAGAAATTAGAAGTAGGACAATGCTCTAATGCACAAGTGAAGATGGGGCCAAGAAGGCAACCTCAAGCTCAACCCCCTAGGGTCTCTCAAGCCAACATTCCTCCTCAAATGGCTCACAAAGGAAAGAGACCTATCATGCAACCTCAAGCTAGGAAGCAACCAAGACCGGTTCAACAACGAAGAAGGATTGAACCCTTTCATCCACAAAGACAAAGACAAGGACAAGGTATGATTCCTTATTTCACTCCTATATGTCATTTTTGTGGATTTGATGGTCATATTAGACCACATTGCTTTCGATATATAAAAATGTGCAAAACTAGAAGCATGATAGAGAAGAAAAAGAAAAGAGCCATGATGCATGTTCCTAGGAATAATAATATTATTATGCATGATCCTAGGACATCTAGAGCCCATATACCAAAGACCACTAAGAAAGCTAAGATTGTTTCTAGGTGGATTAGAAAGAATGATATTGTTTGCCATGTTGCTCAAATAGCCTTGAAGGCAAATTCTTCTAATTTTTGGTATCTAGATAGTGGGTGCTCTAGGCACATGACGGGAAACAAGAGTTTCTTCGAGACTCTTGTTATGGAGGAAGGTGGATATGTCACTTTTGGTGATGGATCCAAAAAGAAAGTAGTAGGGAAAGGAACCATTTCCGTTCCCGGATTACCCTCCTTATCCGATGCTTTATTTGTTGATGGCTTGAAAGCCAATTTAATAAGCATTTCACATCTAAGTGATGAAGGATATTCCGTCTTGTTTTGTAAAGATGATTGCTCGATCCTAAAGCCCGATGGACAAACCTTATTGAAAGGTATGAGATCTAGCGACAATTGCTATTGTCTTGAAGCTAGAATAGTCTCAAACAATGTGTCCATGGATGAGCAAATTGAGTTGTGGCATGAAAGACTTGGCCACATGAACTTTAGGGATCTACGGACCCTTGGAAAGTTCGAGTGTGTGCGTGGCCTCCCTAAGCTTGGGAAGAAAGCCAATGGTGTTTGTGGACCTTGCCAACAAGGAAAGCAAACTAAAAGCATGCACAAAAAGGGTAAGTATCTCACCACCAAGGAGCCTCTTGAGCTTCTCCACATGGACCTCATGGGTCCCATGCAAACCGAAAGTTTGGGTGGAAAGAGATACATTTTTGTATGTGTTGATGATTTCTCTAGATTTACATGGACATACTTTCTTAGAGAAAAATCCGAAACTTTTGATAAGTTTAAAATGCTTTGTACTAAATTACAAAATGAAATGAAATCTAACATTAGAAGCATTAAACGGATTAGAAGTGACCATGGGAGAGAGTTTGAGAATGCCTCTTTTGAAAGCTTTTGTGATAGCTTAGGCATCTCCCATGAGTTTTCGGCTCCTAGGACACCTCAACAAAATGGAGTTGTTGAGAGGAAGAATAGGGTCCTCCAAGAGATGGCCCGAGTGATGTTGCTTAGCAACAATGTCCCTAGGAACCTATGGGCCGAAGCCATCAATACGGCTTGCTATATAGGAAATCGTGTGTTCCTAAGGCCCGGTTCTAGAAACACCTCCTATGAGCTATGGAAGGGTAGGAAGCCAAATGTTAGCTACTTCCACACATTTGGAAGCAAATGCTACATTTTAAATGACCGTGATCAACTTGGCAAGTTTGATGCTAAGAGTGATGAGGGTATCTTTATTGGCTACGCCTTGAATAGTAAAGCCTATAGAGTTTTCAACTTGAAGACTCGAACCGTCATGGAATCATCAAATGTGGTCATTGATGATATTAGGCTCAAGTCTAATAACCATGAGGAGGAGGATGTTCTAGAGGATGACTCTCCTTTGGAGAGGGTTGTGGTGACTCCCAATGTTGGGATATCTAATGAAGTCACACAACCCATTACTAGAGTTCCTAACTTGGACTCTAATGAACCCGCTCCATGGGTTAGAAGACTCCATAACAAAGAGGATGTTATTGGAGATGTAAATGAGGGTGTTAGGACTAGACGTCAACTTGCTAATCTTATTAGCTATACTTGCTACACCTCTCAAATTGAACCCAAAAAGGTTGAAGAAGCCTTACATGATGAATTTTGGGTTCTTGCCATGCAAGAAGAGCTAAACCAATTCGAAAGGAATGAGGTTTGGACTCTAGTTCCTAGGCCTAAGACCACTAATGTCATAGGCACTAAATGGATATTTAGGAACAAATCCGATGAGGATGGCAATATAGTGCGGAACAAGGCTAGACTTGTAGCACAAGGGTACTCTCAAATTGAGGGTATCGACTTTGAGGAGACATTTGCTCCCGTTGCCCGCTTAGAGTCCATTAGGCTTCTCTTGTCCATCTCTTGTGTGCACAAGTTCAAATTGCACCAAATGGACGTCAAGAGTGCCTTCCTCAATGGCTTCTTGCAAGAGGAAGTGTTTGTTGAACAACCCAAGGGGTTTGTGGATGCACACCACCCCAACCATGTCTATCGCCTCAAGAAGGCACTATATGGGTTGAAACAAGCACCGAGGGCTTGGTATGAGCGCCTCACTCAATTTCTTGTTGACAATAACTACACAAGAGGTAGTGTTGACAAGACACTATTCATCAAGAGAGATAATGATGAGCTTTTCATAGCTCAAATATATGTTGATGACATAGTGTTTGGCTCCACCAACAACACCAAGGTCCAACAATTTGTTGATGTCATGTCTCATGAATTTGAGATGAGCCTTGTTGGTGAGCTTAGTTACTTCCTAGGTTTGCAAATTAGGCAACTAGACAATGGGATTTTCATAACCCAAGCCAAATATGCCAAAAACCTAGTGAAGAAGTTTGGTTTAGAAAATGCCAAACATTGTGATACACCCATGAGTACCACTTTGAAGCTAAGCAAGATGCTAGTGGTAAAAGTGTGGAACAAACCTTATATCGTGGCATGATAGGTAGCTTGCTTTATTTGACCGCAAGTAGGCCCAATATCTCCTTTAGTGTGGGTGTGTGTGCTAGGTACCAAGCGGATCCTAAGGAGTCCCATCTCTCTTCCGTTAAGAGAATCATTCGCTATGTGAATGGGACATCCAACTATGGGATTTGGTACTCTTTTGACACTAATGCTAGTCTTGTAGGCTTTAGTGATGCGGATTGGGCAGGAAATTGTGATGATAGGAAGAGCACATCGGGCGGTTGCTTCTTTCTAGGCAACAACTTGGTGTCTTGGTTTTGCAAGAAGCAAAACTCGATTTCCTTGTCCACGGCCGAGGCCGAGTACATAGCCGCGGGGAGTGGATGCACACAACTCCTATGGATGAAGCAAATGCTAGTAGACTACGGATTCAACCAAGGTACTCTCACTATCTTTTGTGATAACATGAGTGCTATTAATATTTCCAAGAATCCGGTGCAACATTCTAGGACTAAGCATATTGACATCCGCCATCACTTCATTAGAGAGCTTGTTGAAAATAAATGCATAGTACTTGAACATATAGGTACAAATGATCAACTTGCGGACCTATTTACTAAACCCTTAGATGCTACTCGATTTAAAACTCTTAGTAGATCTATTGGGGTATGTCTTGTGGAGTGATGTTCTATGATTGACCCCATATGGGGAACTCAAGCAAAGAGAGCTATTTTGCATTCTTGTATCTTGCAAAAAATTTGAAATATCTTATGCCTCTTCTTTTAATTGCTTGAGTAAGCTTGGTTGTACATATGTATATATGTTTTCAATTCAATAAGTGTGAACCTTGCTTGTTTACAATCCATGTCATATTTATGTTCAAACATGCATTTTTGGACTAGGAGATGTATATAGGAAGTATGATTTGAATGACCTATGATTATCTCCATGACATGATGATTCTTTAATAACATGCTAATGACAAATGAAAAAGCATGAAATTCATAAAACATGCTCACATGAAAAGCATGAATTGATGATTGCATATTCTTAAAAATGCAAAACTTGTGTGAAAACTTATGAGACTCAAAATGAATAAAGGATCTTGTATCCATTCAAAGGAATTTACATTCCAAATGTCTCTCTTTCTTTATTAGTTGAACATGGTTACTATCATACAGATAATTTTATCCGGAAAAATCAAATATGGTGCAAAGTCGCTCATGCCATGTTTCGCTTATAAAGTTGGATATAGTTGCTCTTAAATTGAAATCAATAATCTCTATATCCTTGCTTTTCCCATGACATTGGTGAAATTGGTTTGAATTCTTATTAGAAACCTTTGTCATTTGCTTTGCCAAATACCATTGTATTTTGGACTTGAATGCTATATGTCTTGTATGCAAAGCATGTTGGATTCACACATTTTCTCAAAATAAATCTCCTTGTTTCTCTCAAATTAATTGAAGTGCATAAAGTGACTTATATGTATATGCAAATCTTGCATGCTTCTATCTCTCGTTGCTATGAGTGACCCGGTTGGGGACTACTCCTTTGCCTATATCATGACAAAAAGGGGGAGTAGGATATGGTAAGGGGAGGTGCAAAATATAGAAGCTATTGTACACTTTGGGGAGAACATACATTGAGGGGGAGTAACCCGTTGAGGGGGAGCATTGCATTTATCATACATTGCATACATTTGGTAATGTTGTGCCTAAATTCTAAAAATGCAAATGCTTGGTATTGTTCTCACATGATTAATCTCACACTTTTCTTGTATTAGAAATGTTAGAAACTCTTTTCAGGGATTGATTATTCTACAAGAGGATTGAAGACTTCAAGTTGCATTAGCTTATCTCTTTGTAATGTAGAATATCATTATAGTCCCGTAGTTTCTATTTTTTTTGTGAGGAATCATTGTGAGTGATGGTTTTGTCACGAAATAGCCAAAGGGGGAGATTGTAAGGATTCCCATTGTTTTTAATTGGCTTATTTCGTGATCAAACCATATGTGGGGGTTCTTTGTAAGGGTAGCCTAAGTATCGGTCTTATTGTTCGAAGCCCTTTGAAGACCTCGTGTTGATAAGCACCGAAGGTAAATTTCTATGTGCTTACTTTTCTTTGAAGAGATTAGTTGCACACACACTTAACATTCATTGCATATGTGTGCATTCTCTTCATTTGTCACATTTCACACTTGCACTTATTTATTATATTTTGTTGTGTGTAATTGTGTCATGTTGTTGTGTAATTCGTTTCCCGATAACTTTTGGAAACGTCCGCGCATGCACGAGAATGTGCTTGATTTAGCGCGAGGACCGCCTATGGAGAATGCCCTTGGCTTCTCCTTGGTTTTCACCTATCTAGGTGATCGGCGGTTATGATCGGCGGCCTGGCCACCGACTGAAACCGCCGTTTCAGTCCAGATTGGTCTGAAGCATTTCTGCGGTTAAGATCGGCGGTCACGACCGCCGTTCGAAACCGCCGTTTCAAGACCTGATTGATTTATCTCTCAGTCTAATTCGGCGGTTGAAACGGCGGGCATGAAACCGCCGTTCGAAACCGCCGTTCATACCTGGTTGATTTTGATCTCTCTGTTCTGTTTCGGCGGTTGGAATCGGTGGTCACGAAACCGCCGAATGAACCGCCGTTTTTGCTCTGTTCTTCACGAGCTTAATTCGGCGGTCATTATCGGCGGCCTGGCCGCCGATTGAAACCGCCGATCGGCGCGTTTCTTTGAAACTTACTTAAACGACCACACTTTGATTTGGCCCCCTATATATATGCCACTTTGACTTTAGGTCAATTAAGAGAGTTCATATTCAGAATTCATACTTAGGATATTTTTCAAAGAGAAGAAAAATTCCAAGAACTCCATTCTTGATTCTCAAACACTTTTTCATGATCATCAATCATCATCTAGCATCATCTTAGATCATCTAGATGTCATCTAGCATGGAATCTTCATCATACTTTGCTTGGTAAGCTTTTCACTAATATCTTACATGTTTTGTGTTTCTCTTATCTAGCAATCTCAATTAATTACTTGTTTGTTATTTTGTATGCTTTAGATACAATATTGAGATGAGTATGATGTATGTTTGAGATTTTATATTGTGCTTGCATATTAGGTTTTGTGCTTAATATTGATTAGCTAAACTAATTGACATGTCATTTAGTTTTGATATCTAGGATTGCTCTTAATTGCATATTAATCATCTTAGATAAGCATATAGGGTTTCCCTTGCTCTATGTTGCATTTTGGATATTCACATATATTCACTTAGGGTTGTATTCTCTTCATAGAGAAAGTAAGTCTTGTGTGTAGCATCCGGGATTAGGTTGCTTAGAACGCAAGCAAATTGGACTAGGTTCACTCATACCGGGATTAGGTAGGTGTGTGATTACTTCCGGGATTAGGTTGTAATCGTTTGCACATTTAGTGGATTCGAGGTTCGAGTGTGGCTTACTTACATAGCCCGTGGTTTTTCCCGTGAGGGTTTCCACGTAAAAACCAAGTGTTGTTTTAATTTCCGCACCATATTACACTTGCTTGTTTATATTATCTTGAGGGTATTTTCGTAATTTTGACTAACACGAAAAATTGAGTAAAAAGCGTAAAATCTATTCACCCCCCCTCTAGATAGCTTTATACACACCGTGCTATTATTTGTTTCACTCTTCACACACACTTCTAAGCACATCTATATTTAAATAAAGAGTCTCATTGCACTTAAATCATCGTTTGTCATAGAACACTCAATCATTTGTGGGCTGCTTGCTGAAATTGTTATTCCCTTGATAGATGGACCTCTAGAAAGGATTGTAGGCAATGTGTGATTAACCACTTAAATACGGCCTAAACACTTTTCCATCCCATATGTGTGTGCTCCCAAGCCAATTTTGAAGCCAAACACATTAAACCTTTCATTTCATCACCCGCATCATCCATAACCTCACAACATAAACACTAACCATCCCTCTAACTAATTGATGAAGTTAAGGCTTAGGATTATTGTAAATAGGGCTTTGGTTATGAATGGTGTGTACCTAGGTTTGAGTAAGGAATTGTGCAAGATTTTAGTTCCAAAAAAAATAATAATAATAAAATAAAATAAAATAAAATAAAAATAAAAATCAAAGGCTTAAAGCCATATGTTGTTGTGTAAATAGTGCTTGAATCAATAAAAGTAGAGTTTGAAGCACAAATTGAGCAAATTGTTGCTTGGACGCCAAATGTATAGTTAAGAATTGTAAAAGAGCTAATCATCGGAAATTAGAATGTAATGCCTCAGTGGATTCAATTGGTTTTTGTATTGCCCATTTTCCCATTCATTCATTACCTAATCACCCAAGGCCCCGTTACAACCAAGGAAAAGACCTACTTGATCTTAGGGAAAGTCTAGATAGGGAATTTTAGTTGAAGCATGCTCTTTCCACGTTCATGACATTCGGTTCTTTTCCATGAGACTTAATCACTAAAATGGCGTTCTTTCAAGATCACATGCAATTAAAAGATTTGATTCCATTACATGAGCTCATATTGCATGTTTTGAGGTGTGTCGCCTAGGATTCGGAGTGTATTGAGAGAAATCCGTGAGCATAGAGTCGAGGCGAATTACATCTCTTATTGGAGAGTGTGTTATCTTTGAAGCATAAGCATTTCGAGTGTGGGATTGTATGCGCGCGGCGTATTCACATTATGACCATATTTTTAAAAATCCGCTTAGTTATTCTTGCATGCATTCTCTCCTTAGCTGCACGTCTTTGGTTGCATCTCATCACGGTGGCTTCGCTTTTTATCGAGTCTGAGTCGTCGTTGTTGTCCACAACTTGATGTCCTTGAGTCGTGTCTTGAGTCAATCTTATTTGTTTATTTTCTTTCGGTTTTGCTCGAGGACGAGCAAATGATAGGTTTGGGGGTGTTTGATCAAGCCATTTCAATACTAGATTTTTGGCCTCCTTTTCCATTGCTTTTGTTCGATTCTCGGATGAAATCGTGTATTTAATGGCTTGATTGAGGTTTTTTTAGGATATTATTGTAAGCAAGGGTGTTTTGGTGCAAGAGAGAAGATTTGGGGCATAAAGTGCAAATTTTGGAAGTTTGGAGTGCTTTTGAAGAGATTGCCGCGGCTGAAGTGAGGTTTTCGCCAACCGCGTCAAGCAAGCAGCAGAGACCCACCAATTGTGCCGTGGTTGCACTGCCGTCTTGGCCAACCGCGGCTATCACGCCACAGAGATCCTCCAAAAGTGCTGACCGCGTCACTGAGCCAAGCTATTGCCGCGGTTGAAGTGCCGTCTTCTCCAATTGCGGCGTTCTAGCGGTAGAGATTTTTGCCGTTGAACTGCCGCCTTCGTGGACCGCGGCGATCAGCGACCGCGGCAGTTCGTCGGTCAGTCTTCTAGAAGAGATCCTAACCTATTTTGGAACCCATATATAAGCCTCTCTTTCTTGGTTTTAGATCTATCCATCATCAACCTCACAAAATTAGACAAAGCTGCAGTTTTTACTCACCATTTTTCATCATCCCTTCACATATCGCTTTCTCCACTACCACTTCCACTTCCATCCATCTTTGGAAGTTTTGCAAGTAAGAAGGCAAGGATTCTCAAGAGGAAGCTCTCAAGACACATGGGTTTTCTCTATTCCTTTGTTTTCTCCTTTTCTTTTCCATTGATGTGTAACTAATTCATTAGCTAGGGGATTGATGTAACCATATTGAACTACTCTATGTAATTACTTAGTCTATTATCTAATTCAATTCGATTCAATTTTAGTTTCAATTATTGCATTAATTGTTCTAACTCTCTATTCATGTTTTGTTGTGGTCACAAGAGACATGGGTTTGAGGGTTAGTTTACTTAAGGTGTTGAGTTTAGGTCTGGGTGGCCATCCCATCTAATTCTCTCACAAGCTTAGTAATTGGAAGGGTTGGTTTATGCATGGCCATGCTAGATCAACTTGGCTTAGAGTTTTATGCTAAATAAGGGATTTTCCATTGCTTACTACATGGTCATGTGTGAGTGGTGGTAAAGACCTATGACTTAATAGATTTATCTTAAAACAAGCCCTAAAATTGGATTGAAGTGCTTAATGAGACTAAATAAGAACATAGAGTGGTCTAAGAAGGTTGCATCGATTCCCTAGTGTTTTCTCCCTTATATCCATACATCGTGTGATTGTGTGTTGTGCTTAGCTTAATTTTTAATTCTCAAGTTTGCATCTTTAGTGTTAGGTTTATATTTTTAGCTTACAAGTTTGCATTTTTAAAGCATTTTCAAGAACCAAAATCACTTTTTCAACTCAAAAGCATTATGCAATTTAATCTTCACGCACTTAGATTAGTTTTAATTTTTCCCTAGATTAAGTAGTTTTAACTCCTTGAATCACCGATCCCAGTGAACGAACTTAGATTTAAATTGAAAGTAAATCATTTTTACTACATCAGCCATCCCAACACATCCAAACCTAGAAACCTATCAATCAAGCCCCTAGATCTTCAACCACCACCCCGACGAAGAAGAGGAAGAGAAAGATCGAAGATCATCCGTGAGAAAAAGAAGAAAAAGAAGAAGAAGAAGAATGGTGTGGGTGTGGAGATCGTGAGAGAGAGGAAGAAGAAGAAGAATGGTATGGAGTCAGTGGAGACAGTGAGAGACTGAGAGTGAAAGAAGAGAGATCGTGAAAAGAGAGGAGAGAGATAAGAATTTTTTTTTTCATTTTTTTCATTTTTAATTATTTATTTTAAAATTATTTTTTTTATAAATCAATTTACGTAATTACCCTTCGTTCACATCGTTTCTAGAAGCTCGAGAGTCAGTTTACCATTTTACCCTTCACACTTGGACGGAATTTTGACAAACCCTAATGGAATTGGACGGCAGGGACAGTAAAACACATTTTTGGAAACTACAGGGACCTATCAAGATAATTCTCAAAACCGGGGGACCAGTTTGTTTAATAGGTCAAACTAGAGGGACTAAAATGAATTTTTACAGGGACTAAAGATGTGGACCCCACAAAACACATATGGGCCTACGTGCACTTAATGAGTTTTTACATGTTTTGATGTTGGTGATTTCAACCACGTGGTATGAATTTGGACTTTCATACTGAGATAAAATACGGCATTTTGTCACTTTAGAATTTTCTTTCGCAATTTAACCTATTCAACTATTATATGTCTGAATCAGTTGTCTAAAAATAGTGTCCTAATTTGTGTCTAATCAACCAAATTGGGACATATGTCTACATTTAATTTTTTTTTCTTTTCAATTTCTTCTATAAATGTAGACGTATGTCCCAATTTGGTTGGTTATACACAAATTAAAACACCATTTTGGACAACTGATTTGAGTCCTTATATGTCATGTTCAATCGATAATCAATGAAACTACTCGAACTCAAAAAATTATAAAAATTATCAAATTAAATGAGTATTATTTACTATCAAATCACATTGAACGCCGGTATAAATAAATTTGATTAGTTATTCATATACATAGCATAATGTTATCGAGATGGTCGGGTTCATATATTAGTTTAATTAATTACCAATATATATGGATGTGTTTTTTGCTTTGTGGTGGTCTGCTGTTTCTTGTTTTCAGCCGGTTTTGGTGTGGGCTCTTTTGTTGCATTTGTTCAGTCGTTTTGGAGAGATTCGAATCACTCACTACCAATATAGGAGAGAGGTGCACTACCACCTGTGCTAAGAAATTAAATGATATGCATTGTGAGTTGTTACTATCTTAAACTTACCATTTAATCATCAACAGTTGATTTTAGTTGTTGCAACTTTCAACATTAGCACTTTCTTGAAATTAGTAAATTTTTCAGGAATTGAAAATTTAATTAACATTGAATTAATATATTTTAGGTAGTAGATAAATTAATGTTTAAGGAAATAATTTTTTTTTTTTTTTATAATTATAGTTGAAATAGAAAATTATTGATACGAATTATGAGATTCCATTTTAAAATTGTAATTGTAATTATAACTATAAATATACAAATCTAAAATAAATTTGGGCCTTCAGTTTTGCTGCTACCAGCCAAACTAGTCAAGTCTATTTGGTTGTTTTCAATAGAGCTCAAAAGCTGAATAATATTCATAAATGGACATTGACCGATATTTATATTTCTAAAAAAAAAAAAAAAAAAAAGACTTTGAAAATAGGTGCAGATGTCAATATATTGCAGGTAAAACGGACCTTAATTATAGGTCATGCCATGTAACTTGTGGAACGGTGTACTTTTAGCATTTTGAGAGTAAAAGTCTTGATCCATGTGACATTAAAACAAACTACTGTTCTCTGAACTCTCTGCCCAGTTGCAATGAATTCTAACATTCTAGATTCTACAATTCTACAAGGTTCAACTTCAAAAAATTATAGAACTTAAAAAATTATCAAATGAGTATTATTTACTATCAAATCGCATTGGACGCTGGTATACATAAATTTGATTAATTAATCATATGCATAGCATAATATTATCGAGGTGATCAGGTTCATATATGAGTTTAATTAATGCAGCAGTAATAGATTACATGGCATTGGAATACATGGAGGGGTGGGATAGGAAAAAGACCAAGAAAAAAGGGCATTTCATTCCTACTAGTCTGGGTGATAGAGTCAAAATGACGTGAAATTTGCACCGTTGATGCGTTTCGTTTTCTGTTTTCTTTCTAGAGCTGGGGTGTTTTGTTTTTGTTTTATAAGCTAAGGTGGTGGGCTTTTGGTTGGGTTGTGGAGCAGTATGGTCGTGTTTCCTTCAGTATTGGGCGGGGTTGTTTGATCTTCTATTTATAAGATGTGGACCCCACAAGACACGTACGGGCCTACGTGCAAAATGAATTTGGACATTATTTGATGTCGGTGATTTCAATCTCGTGGTATGAATTTGGACTTTCATGCTGAGATAAACGATCGCGTTCTGTCACTTTAGAATTTCCTTATGCAAGGAAAAGAATTCTTAAATGCAATTTAACCTATGCAACTTATTCAACTATTATATGTTTGACTCAAATCAGTTGTCTAAAAGTGGTGTCCCAATTTGTGTCTAGCCAATTAAATTGGGCACAAATTGGGACATGTGTCTACATTTAATTATTTTTTTTCAATTTCTTCCATAAATATAGATACATGTCCCAATTTGGTTGGTTTAGATATAAATTGGAACATCATTTTTGGACAGCTGATTTGAGTCCTTGGCAATTAAAACCAACTCAGAATTGGTAAGAACCTTGGAAAAAATGGAATACCAATTCTGTCAATTTTGGACCATTTCAAAGGCTGAAAAATCTATGAGGCAAGAGAAGATATGTTTCAAAAAATCTTATCAGTTCAAGTTCACCTTAAATAATAGTATAACTCAATTGATATAGCTCTACATTGATGTGTGTGCAACCCATATGATTGTAAAATGAGCACGGAGTGATTCGAACCACTCACCACTAGACATGGTGCCAGTTCGGTTTGAACCAGCGAACCGAACTGTAACTGGACCGCGAACCGGAAACAGGGCAATTTTCCAGTTCTGGAAATGGAACTGGACCGTGAACCAGAAACAGGGCGGTTCTAGTTCCGGTTCCAATAAATAAGGAACCGCCGGTTCTAACCGGTAGTTTCGGTTCCCGTTTGAACCGACGGTTCCAACATATATAATTTTTTTAAAATGGCTTGAACTGTTCAATTTTACATTTTTTGTGGTAAAAATTAAGTGTAAGGCCAATTTTACATTTTTTAGTTTTATTTTAATTTAATTTTTTAATTTGTCACTTATTTATTTTATTTTATTTTCAGGTGACCCAATAAAATGCATTTACAATTTTACATGTTTAATTTTTTTTATTAAATAAGATTAAATATAAGAAAAAAAAGAAACCAAACCGCCGGAACCGGCGTCATGTCTACTCACCACCAATGTGGAAGAGAGGTGCACTACCACCTGTTACAATCTTAAATCTTACCATTTAATCATCAACAGTTGATTTTAGCAACTTGCAACATTAGCATTTTCTTGGAATTAGAAAATTTTTTAGGAATTGAAAATTTAATTAACATTGAATTAATATATTTTAGGAGGTAGATAAATTAATGTTTTAAGGAAATAAATTAAAATTTTTTTGAAATTACAGTTGAAAGAGAAAATTATTGATACGAATTATGAGATTCCATTTTTAAATTGTAATTGTAGTTATAACTGTAAATATACAAGTCAAAAATAAATTTGGGCCTTCAGTTTTGCTGCTACTAGACAAACCAATTAAGTCTATTTGGTTGTTTTCAAGAGAGCTCAAGCTGAATAATATTCATAGATGGACACTGACATTAAAAGACCCGGTGATATTTACATCTCAGAAAAATTGTATATGCACAAAAAGGACTTTGAAAATATGTGCAGATGTCGATTATTGAATGTAAAACGGACCTTAATTATAGTCCATGTCATGTAACTTGTTGAATGGTGTACTTTTAGCATTTTGAGAGTAAAAGTCTTGACATTAAAAACAAACTACTGTTCTCTGAACTCTGTGCCCAGTTGCAATGAATTCTAACATTCTAGATTCTACATGCAACCCCACAAGGTTCAACTTCAAACCATGTGCACCGTGCCCACTCCATTTCTTCTGCTTTCTATTTTTATGTTGTACATCGATTGGAATACCAGTGGAAGTTAGATGACAGGTTTGGAATTTTAACACCTGTACTTTTCACCGAAACAACAATATGATTTCTTCGTAAACAGGCATGCTTATAGTCAAAAGAGATGCACGTTAATATATGATGATTTAAAAGTCAGTTGAGAGGGATTGGTCCTTAGACTTCTTACTTGCACTGCACGTGTTTTATTCAATTATGTACTAGCTGGTCATTCTTGTACTTCATTACATTGTGGCAGTATAAATTGCCTGAGCAACGTATCAAGAAGAAGAAACCGCGATATGGAGAATCTCAAGCTGTTGATATTTTCTTTTCTTGGTATACTTGCTCTCACAGTTCTCGTCCATGCCCAGACTCAATCAGGTTAGACTTGGAGTAACTAAATCAACTGTTTTGAATATGTATTAAGACTTTATTGTTTTTAATTTCTCTCCAAATTCATCTGTCAGGTTTTATTAGCATCGATTGTGGATTGCCCGAAAATTCTGCATATACCGATAAGAAAACAGGCATAAGTTACACTTCGGATGTAACCTTCACAGATACCGGTGTAAGTTACAATATATCAAGTGAATACAACAGGGACACCCTGGAACAACCATTCCTGACTGTCAGAAGCTTCCCTGAAGGAATGAAAAATTGTTACACTCTGAAACCTGCTCCAGGATATATTAAGTTTCTTATTAGAGCAAGTTTCATGTATGGGAATTATGACGGCCAAAATAAACTACCGAGTTTTGATCTCCTTCTTGGAGCAAATGTGTGGGATTCAGTGGAATTGTCAGATGCATCCACCATTGTTTCCAGGGAAATAATCCATGTCCCTCCGACAAATTATGTTGATGTCTGTCTTGGAAACAAAGGGTCAAGCACACCTTTCGTATCTTCATTAGAATTAAGACCCTTGGTAAATTAGAGTTATCCGAGTAATTTTGGAACATCATTGCTACTCTATTCGCGATTGGATGTGGGTTCAACAGCTGAAGAAAATGAAACATACAGGCAAGTTGTTTTGTATTATTATAACAAAAGTTTATTTTTTATTGAGTATTTGATACTAATTTTAATTATATGAAACTGTAACATATATATGTAGGTTCAAAGATGATGCTTATGATCGCATATGGTCAGCCTACACGAGATCCAACTGGGTGACAATAAGTAGCCCGTTCAAAATCGTCCGTAGCACTGTGACCGATTACCAGCCACCATCTGCAGTTATGCAGACAGCGGCAATGCCAGCAAATGGTAGCAATTCGTTGGTATTCGATTGGAAGTTTAGTGATCCCACATTACAGTTCTTCGCATGCTTACACTTTGCGGAGCTTGATAGCCAAGCCAAAAACCAGACCAGAGAACTGAAGACCTATATGAATGGGGACTGGTGGGATGGTCCTACCACTCTGTATTACTTATCGTCCCTAAGTGTATGCGGTGGTCCACCCATCATTGGTGGAGAAAAACTTGAGATTTCAATCAACAAAACTGAGGAATCACCATTGCTGCCCATCCTCAACGCCCTTGAGTTATATCAAATAAAAGAGTTCCTACAATTGTTATCCAACCAAGAAGATGGTATGTTTCTTTGAAACAATTGCTTTGTAAATGGAAATTTTCTAGTTTGGACCTCATGTTACTAAAGATATACAGGCTTCCAATACAGATATTGGATAAATTCAACAGTTAAAGTTCATTGGCTTAAGGGCTTTCTGGTCAGTTTGTTACTAATATGGTATTAGACCTTAGTTTGGCTCAGGAGTTGTGAGTTCGAATTCCCACCATGCAATTGTTTTTGTATTTATTTTGGAATCTGCATCTGTATTTAGAATCGGTCAAAGCCCATCGATCTGTTATATGAAAGTTATCAGAGTACTTAAATACTATTGCCGTGCTTTAGCTATAATTGTTACTAACAGCTTCATTCTTCTATATGCATATAAAACTATTAGTTGATTCTATCTTGAATATCAAGACAAAGTATGGAGTCAAAAGAAATTGGCAAGGAGATCCGTGTGCCCCTGTGAAATAGTTGTGGCAAGGTCTTGAGTGCAGCTACCCTAACAATAATTCTCCAAGGATAACATCTCTGTAAGTTTTATTACGGCCTTTAAATGTGTATCCTGTACATATTTGCCCCAAATTCTAGTACTATTACTAAAATTATTGTGCAAGCACATGCAGCCATGCAGGAACTTGTCTTCCAGTGGAATATCTGGGGAGATATCTCCTTATATATTTGGTCTCAAGTTGATCCAATCTCTGTGAGCTTTTTAATCTGTCATAAATCTGAATCAAAGTTAATGTTAACCTACTATAAATATTATATTGATGATGAGGATTTACTTAACATTTTTTATAACCATTCCAGGGACTTATCGAACAATAATTTGACTGGATCAGTGCCTGGTTTTCTGTTACAGCTACCATTCTTAACTGTACTGTAAGTTTTCCTGATTGTGATGCATAACAGAAGTTACTTTATAATTAAAAAAAAAAAATGAAACAAAAAAAATAAAATTCATATTTGCAGAAATTTGAGTGGAAACAATCTTCAAGGTTCAGTTCCAGCTGGACTTATTGAAAACTGGAAGAATGGTCTCCTGTCATTAAGGTTCTTGATAAATACCCTTCTTGATAAGTCTTTTTATAAGGTCTATAATGATTGGTATCCTTATCTCTCTTGTTTATAGCGTGGATGGAAATCCAGATCTTTGTCTTTCAACATCATGCACAAAAAGGAAAAAAAAGAAAACCATTGTTGTTCCAGTTCTAGCATCATTTCTCGCAGTTTCAGTCCTCATAGCTGCAGCATTATCTATTCTGTGGATCCTCAAAGCAAGAATCCAAGGTACATGAAGACTTTGCAGCACAAAAAATTTATAAAAATGTATTCTATGAATCATGCTTGTGAGACTCATCAATGTATTTTCCAGGAATCACTTGGAACAAAAATAATAGATCACTGGAGCTGAAAAATCGAAGGTTCTCTTACTCTGATGTTGTAAGAATTACTAACAACTTTGAGAGGATTGTTGGACAAGGTGGTTTTGGAACAGTTTATCATGGAAACTTAGATGATCACACGCAAGTTGCTGTGAAGATGCTCTCACTATCATCAATTCAAGGCCATAAGCAGTTTCAAACAGAGGTATCTATATATGTACAGAATTTTTTCAACTTTGTTATAAAATGTAGGACTGACATGGGGATTTATTTACAGGTTGAACTTCTTTTGAGAGTTCATCATAAGAACCTGACCAGCCTTGTTGGGTATTGCGACGATGGCACGAACATGGGACTAATCTATGAGTTCATGTATAATGGAAACTTAGAATCACATCTCTTAGGTTTGTTCATATATAAGTCTATGCTGCTTTTTATATTTTGGCAATCTACATTCAATGAATAGAACAAAATTTTTTCAATAATTAATTAAAAAAAAAAATTGATAGCTTTTTCACATTTGTTTTTTTATAGATGAAGGAAGCAGTACTGCAGATATCTTAAGTTGCGGAGGGAGGATTCGAATAGCAACAGAGACAGCTCAAGGTCTGGAGATATTTGTATGATTTTCAGTTTAATGGCCACATCGACTCTTATATTTATGTAGATGGTTGATAAATTGAATTTGAAATATAGGATTGGAGTACCTCCATAGTGGCTGTAAGCCACCCATAGTCCACAGAGATGTGAAACCTACAAACATCTTATTAAATGAAAATTTCCAGGCGAAGATAGCTGATTTTGGCCTTTCACGAATTTTTGTAGTTGAAAGTGAAACTCATGTGTCAACGATCGTTGCAGGCACTCCTGGATACCTCGACCCTGAGTAAGCCGTATATGGAATGAAAGTAACTTAATTAATTTGATTTA
Source organism: Acer yangbiense (assembly GCA_008009225.1). Classification (NCBI taxonomy): domain Eukaryota; kingdom Viridiplantae; phylum Streptophyta; class Magnoliopsida; order Sapindales; family Sapindaceae; genus Acer; species Acer yangbiense. The sequence continues at coordinate 72,956 of VAHF01000276.1, read as the reverse complement.
TTTGAAGTTAATATAGACTGAGTCATGCGTTAATGGCCTTGCAGGTACTATAAATCAAACAGATTGACGGAAAAAAGTGATGTGTATAGTTTTGGAGTGGTTCTCTTATGGATAATCACAAGTAAACCAGCTATTGAAAAATCTGAAGCCAGGACTCATATAATTGAATGGGTGAGTTTCATGCTTGCAAAAGGAGATATTAAAAACATTGTTGATCCAAGATTACAAGGAGATTACGACACGAACTCTGTCTGGAGAGCTGTAGAAGTAGCTATGGCTTGTGTTTCTCAAAGTTCAGCCAAAAGACCGACAATGAATCAGTTAGTGATCGATTTAAATGAGTCCTTGGCAATTGAGATAGCTCGTACAAATGTCGGCCGTGAGACTGAATCAAAATCGATTAGTTTGAATCTGCATTCTGAACTACGTCCCCTTGCTAGGTAGTGCTTTCTAAATGTATCTTGTGTGTCTTCTTTGTATGATAATCATCGTAATGACAGATCACAACCATATTATTAATAGCTCATGGAAATTAAGAACAAGACTTTGTTCTAGTGTCTGAAAATAATATTTTGAAGCTTTTGTATATTCTGCCATATCTTGGCAATGGAACTTATTTTGTACACCTGTTCTTGAGTGATTCTGTTCTAGCAATATCTATCACTCACTAAAATATCTTAAAATTTATGAGAAGAATGCTGGAGAAAAACAGGGTTGCACATGATTAATTGAATGCCAAAGAGATATTCAAAGGATGAAGTAATTAATAGTAGAAGATGATTGGTCCCTCTCTCTATATATTGTTTATGTACCAAATTTTGCTAAATTCGACATCGACATCGATTCAAGGGAGAATTCTCACTAAAATACAAGGAAAATGAGCCCACAAAATAGGCATCGGATAATCGGTTCCTCATGGGAAGTTCCGAGGTCCGGTCAGCTTTTCCTTAATTCCAGTCTGCCCCATGTGTTAGGAAAATGACCATAAAACCACCTTGTTCATCTTTTTCCAATGAAAAATCAACAGATTGGTATCAAAATAAAGTCTGCTAGATCAAAATAAGACTGTAATTTGAGGGAGAATTCGAAAAACCCTCCTGGGTTTGACCAAAATTGCTCTTGTTTGTAATTAAATTAAAACTTATTTACCATTAGCTAAAAACATCCTAGGGTTTTTGGAATTCTTCCAATGTGTGTTACAGTTATAAATAGTAACTGATCTTAACAGAGTAGTTAACATCTAACCAATTCTGAGACTTAGCTGCCTGTGCTGATGTTAACCACCGTTATTATGCTCTGTTATTTGCTAAGCATTCTTATACTTATCACCTGAAAGGGCAACTAGGGTCTAGGGGTGGGTTTATTTGGGTTCAATTTTGGATCCGACCAAACCAAACTAACATTATAATCAAATTGTGTGCTCGAGTTATGTCCCCTCTTCAAATTTTCTGCCCAGAGTTTTCCACTTTCATAAATTTGTATTTTTCAACATTTGAAGTGGCCTAAATTTGACAGATAATTTATTCATTCTTTTTTCTCTCCAAAGTTACAATTAAATTCTAAATCGGTGTGATTGTATTGTTCAGTATTTGCTTTTTTCATTGCAAAATATCACTTGCAGCATTCAAGCGCATATCTCCGATTAATTTTGATGTTATGTCATGCATTATCATTTCTCTCTTTGCCAGCTATTCACTAAAAAAAAAAAAAACATAACAATACATAAATTATTTGATAATCAAATATATATAAATTAAATAAATCAAAACAGATTGATTTTCAATGTTTTAAGACACCCGTACACTTTTCACTTTTCAGAAAAACAACTTCAAATGCAGGGATCATTTCTTGGTGAGCTTTTTGTATGAGATTACTACTGAACCCTTTGAACTGCATGAAATGAAAGTATGTGAATTGGCTTAACATGAACTTTTTATGTGACTTCCTTTGTATATATATGTGTTTGTAGGGATCATTTCTTGGTTCTGTTTTATGATAATTGGAATATAATTGGTAGGCTCAATATCTGTTAAACAATCTTATTAAAGTCCGTTTACTATAATCAGGAATCCTAATCAATGCGGGAAAGGGCTACAGTGTTTACTAAAATATTGATCAATTGAGAATCAAATTATGTGGGTTTTACACACAAATCAAAAATTGAGTTCTTGTTGGAAAGGGAACTTAGGGTGACATGACTCGAACCTACAATTAGGTGTGAGGGGCATACCATTAGGCACTGGGCCAACTTCATCCACTTATAGCTCAACTTAATAAATAATCAGCTTGACAGAAAAGTAAGTAAACTAAACTTTAAAATTTCCCAAGGGGCATAGCTCGGCTGATAGCTAGACAAGCTTAGGGTTTGAGCAAATGACTCACAAGTCAGCGGCTTGAATCCTATCAATGACAAAAAGCTTTAAAAAAAATACCTAGTTTAGATAGATAGATAGATAGATCGAATATGTGTAAAAAAAAATTAAAAAAAATTAAAAAAATTAAAAAAATTAAAAAAAAAAAACTTTAAAATTGCTTTGATTTTGAAAGGGTGAAAAATGTAATTGATAAAATGACAAAAATAGATATCATTAAACAATAAGAAAAATAATCAATTGGTATAATAATTATAGATTTAAAAATTAAATATAAATATAATTATAATAAATATGAAATATTAAAAAATACATAATAAAAAATAAAAATTAAAACTTCAAATTTAAAATATTATTAATAGATATAAGAGCATTATTGTCATTCTATTAAAATAGTAAGGGTATTATGGAAATTCCAAAGATAAGGGGTTAATTTCTCCAATAATCAGTTTTCAAAAACAACCTCAACCAACTTTTTAAAAACTGATAATTTGTGAAGCAAATTATGAAATAAGCTATTTTTTTTGGAAGTTTATTAAACACCTATGTACAACTATGAAATAGCATCTCTCAACAATTAATAGTAAAAATGTACAAATGTTAAATTAATTGTTTTCAAACAATTTTCATTTGAAAAAACAAAAAAGAGAACATTATATTCAGAGGTGAGAAAAAAAAAAAAACATAGCATTCAATTTTCTAGATTTAGTCCGTTATATTAAAAAAGTGAAAAGGGAAAATATCATTTGAGTCCCTAATGTTTACCCTATTATCCATTTGGGTCATCGTCGTTCCAGTATTGGCTATGCAGGTACCAGTCGTTTCAATTAATCCCTATTTTAGTCCCTATTGTCCAATTTCGTTAGGGTTTCTCAAAATTTTGTTAGGTCAACGAGGGTAAGACGGTAATTCATGTCAGAGTTTCTAGAAGCATATCTAATAAAAGGGCATAATGGTAGTTTTGAAATTAATTAAAAAAATGAAAAATAAAATAAATACAACTAATTAAATTTAAAAATAAAACTAAATAAAAAATGAACATCTCTTTCGCGAAATTAATTAAAAAAAATGAAAAAAAAAATACAACTAATTAAATTTAAAAATAAAACTAAATAAAAAATGAACATCTATTTCTCGAAATTAATTTAAAAAATGAAAAAAAAATACAACTAATTAACTTTATAAATAATTAAATTTAAAAATAAAACTAAATAAAAAATGAACATCTCTTTCTCTACCACTCTTCTCGCTCTCTCTCACCACTTCTAAATCGCCACCGCTAATTCTCTCTCTCTCAGATTCACAACCCAGATTCTCTCTCTCTCTCTCTCTCTCTCTCTCTCTTTGTCTTTTCTAATTCTCTCTTTCTTTCGATTAACTCTTTCTCTCGCTCATCTCTCACCAGTCACCACCACCGTCTTTCTCTCTCACACACCAATCACCACCGCTTCTTTCTCTCTCACCCTAAATCACGGATCTGGAACGAAGAACACCACAGTCTTTCTCTCTCACACACAACAGTCACCGCTGCTTCTTTCTCTCTCGCCCTAAATCGCGAATCTGGAACGAAAAACGGGGTGGTGGTTCGCAGTTGGGTCTGGATTTGGGGGTGGTGGCTCCATTTGTTGTGAAAGAGAGCCTCTCCTTCTGGATTTTTTTTGTTGTATTATTGTGGATTGATGTGTTTTTGGGTGGATGTTGTTGAATGTTTATTTTTTGATTTCGGGTGGGGATTGTGTGTTTGTTTTTGATTTCAGATGGGGATTGTGTGTTTGTTTTTTTATTGTGGATTGATGTGTTTTTGGGTGTTGAATGAGAGAGAGAGAGAGAGACGGTGGTGAGGGAGAGATTCGGTGTGAATTTTGGAGAGAAAGGGTGTGGATGATGAGATGGGTGACTAGGGTTTGGTGAAGAAAATGATGAGTGGGTGGCTAGGTTTGATGAAGAAGATGAGGAAGGGTTTTATTTTTATTATTATTTTTTCTAAAAGTAGGGTTTTATAATTTAATTTAATTATATTTATTTTTTTCTGAAGAAGATGAAGATCTGAAGATGTACATTATTTATATTATATTTACATTGGATAGCAAATAAATTAATGTTAATTATTTATATCTTAACATTACTAATAAAATATATTATTTAATTAATTAAAAGTTATATCTTATTTTTTGTTGATTAAATATTAATATTATTAATAAATACATAATAAGCGGGGGGGTCTGGCTGGGATACCAAACCCCAACCCTGCCCCATTTCTAAGATGGGGCATAGGACTCGACCCCAAACCTGCCCTGACCTCATTTATTTTGAGGTGGGCGTGAGGGATGGTGCTGGGTTTTTTGACATCCCTAATTAAACTCTAAATTGGTTTGATTGTACTGTTTGGTATTGCTTGTGAGTTCGCTAACAACCTCCGGCCCCAGCAAAATTAGTAATGTATCCTACTTCAGTAGTATTACACGTACATAGTACTTCGTATATATTTATGTACAATATTTTAGTCTAGTTTGTACGGATATATATGATATAGCCATACATGGTGAGCTTTTGTATGAGATTAATGAACCCTTTGAACTGCGTGAAATGAATGTAAGTAAATTGGCTTAACATGAACTTTTTATGTGACTTTTTTTTGTATATATGTGACATATATACATATCATATGTCGTTAATTTGTATTAGGAATCATTTCTTGATCCTGTTGTATGATAATTAGTTTGTGTTAGAATGCTTAAATAGTATTGATTGGTCATTTTCTATTGGCTTAAACTTTTAGGTTCGATAGTCAGTAACATGGTATATATTAGTCTTGATGGGTCATTTCCTAGTAGTAAACGTATACTATAATCGGCACAAACATTTCAACATCAAAGCTTTCAATCAAGCTATTAAATTTTTATGTTTAACTTTTACTTCAACAATTTCATATTGAGCAAAACTAATGTTCTATAATCAGGTGAAAAAAACTTCTGAATCACCCAAGATGGTAGTTGGTGAGCTATCAATAGTTAGGGCTACTCAAATTGTAAATTGTATATAATTCTTTTTTTGGTGGACTTTTTCCAGGACAAGCTAGCTAGCGCTGATCTCTTACAAGTTACAATTCCTTTGCATATAGTTGCATATAGTTGTACATTAATGGCTACAGTGTCAACTAATTAACTTATCAATAAGATTTGTTATAATTGTATGAAATATCTTGGGAACAAATCGCGCTTAATTAATTACTTTTATTCTAGAGCAACAAAACTACATGTTGCAAAAAGAAAATACTATACGCTTTTTTTTTTTTTTTTTTTTAAATTTTTTTTTTATCTGATCCTTCAAGAAATGAACTCTCACTGGCCTCCTTCTATTTTAACACTTTCTGATTGCAATTATTATCATAGAATTCCAATTCAACTCTTTCCACCAATTGCAATTTTGAAAAGATCAATTTTTAGAGGTTGTCATTGTTTTTTTTATAAAAGGTTTTATCCTGGGGAATCTCTTTCAAGTGAGAGACATATCTGATTTATTTAAATTACAAATAGCAAGAATGAGGTATGATTCAGGAATGACTATGAACTGAAATGATTATAGACTATTAAAAATGGCTATGAACTACTTGAATATTTTCTAATCAACTGATCTGAACAGATCAACTCTCTCCAATTTCAAGTCCTTTTCAAGTCTCTCAAAACAGACCAAGTTGGAGATGAACAGGTATTTGACAAGAAAATTTATTGCTGTAGATTTTTTTTTTTTTTTTTTTTTTTTTTTTTTTTTTTTTTTTTTTTTTTGGCGTTGACTCAAACTTGAAACATTGACAGATTGAATAATGAATGCCACCCTTTACCCCCAAAACACATTGAGAGGTGGTGTGTTATTGACTTATTGTTGAAGTTTTTGCAAGTGTATCATTTTAATCACACATGATAGCAACTTTCAGTTATATAAATATAATTTGATGGCAAACTGCTCCTTGGCAATACATAAATTCAACCACAATAACTGTTTCTTCTAGTTCAGAAACAACAACAAAAGGTTCAGGACATGTTGAGGCAATGGATATTTGTATTTCTTGGTCTTGCTCTAAGTACAGTACTTCTAGTTCATGCCCAGAATCAAAAAGGTTTCACCAACTCCAATTTTAAGTATCATTTCTCATTGTCATTCACAAACTATATATGTAAGGAATTTTTCTGTTTCTCTGCCTTTAATCATATATCTTTCAGGTTTCATCAGCATAGATTGTGGAACACCTAAAGATTTCGCATACACTGAAAGGACAACAGGCATAAATTACATTTCGGATGCAAACTTCACCGACACTGGTGTAGGCTATAATATATCATCTGAATACAACAGTGACAACTTGGAACAACCATTCTTGAATGTCAGAAGCTTCCCTGAAGGATCCAGAAGTTGTTACACCCTCAATCTAGATCGTGTCAACACCGTCAAGTTTTTGATTAGAGCAAGTTTCATGTATGGGAATTATGATGGTCAGAATAAACTACCGCGTTTTGGTCTCCTCCTTGAAGCTGATAAGTGGGATTCCGTGCAATTTGAAGATGCATCCACTATTGTTTTCAAGGAAATCATCCATGTCCCCAAGAAAAACTACATAGATGTCTGTCTTGTAAACACGGGCTTTGGAACACCTTTCATATCAGCATTAGAATTAAGGCCCTTGAGAAATGACACTTATAAGACTGATCCAGAACAATCATTACTCCTCTATTCGCGATTGGATGTCGGTTCGAAGGTCAATGATAAGGAAAACTTCAGGTTAGTTATTTATATTATTATGAAAAATCATCTTAACATTCGTCCTACAATTACAGAGTATAACTTTTATGTTTATCCAAAATGTATTATATATAGGTTGAAAGATGATGCTAATGATCGCATATGGTCACCCTACACAAAATCCAACTGGGTGACGAAAAGTAGCCCGTTCAATGTCTCTCAGAATGATTACCTGCTACCATCTACAGTCATGCAGACAGCCGCCATGCCAGAAAACGGTAGCAATTCACTGGTTATTGATTGGGAACCTAGTGATCCCACATCAGAGTACTATGCCTACTTGCACTTTGCGGAGCTTGACCAGAGCCAAGCAGATAAAGAAACCAGAGAAGAGGAAGTTTTCTTCAATGGAGAGTTATACACTGGACCCTACACTCCTTCTTACTTGTCCTCGTGGACTGTATACAGCACATATTCCTTGAGTGGACAAAGACTTGAATTCTCCTTCAACAAAACGAAGAAATCACCATTACCGCCCCTTGTCAACGCACTTGAGTTGTATCAAATAAAAAAATTCCAGCAGTTGCTAACAAACCAACAAGATGGTATGTTTTTCCAGGCAATTACATACTTTTTGTAGAAAAATTCTCATGTGCGATTTTATGTTAAACACCCAAAAATAGTATTTAAGCACTCTAATATACTTTTTGTAGAAAAATTCTGCATAGATGCCATGTTTTTCTTCGTAATTAATTAATTTTCTATGGATTTTGATTCCTTCTTTTAAAATGCATATAAAACTACTATAAGCGGATGCGATCATGAATATCAAGACAAAGTATGGAGTGAAAAAAAATTGGCAAGGAGATCCATGTGCCCCTATAAAATACTTGTGGCAAGGTGTTAATTGCAGCGACGTTGAATATAATCCTCCAAATATCATATCTCTGTAAGTTTAATAACAGTTTTAACAAGCATCCAAGATGTATAGGCCTATACTTCTTGATGTTGATTTTTTGTACTGTTACTAAAATTATTGGGCAATTTGTAGGAACTTGTCGTCAAGTGGAATATCTGGCGACATATCACCTTTTATATCCAATCTCAGATCAGTACAATATCTGTAAGATTAAATCTGCTATGATTCTCAATTAAAGTTAATGTTTCCTATCATTGTTGAGAACCAATTCAATTCAATTGACATTTTTGAGTCCATTTCAGAGACTTATCGAACAATAGCCTGACCGGACCTGTGCCTGATTTTCTACTACAGCTACCATTCTTGACCGTGCTGTAAGTAATTTGGCACTGAGATTGATGAAGTTTTTTACCTGTATTTGCTATTCTATTATTTTCTATTTCGATTATATTGATCTATATATCTAAGTTGTATTTTCATGGAATCAATCTTAATGCATAAAAAAAAAAAAAAAAAAATTAAAACTAATATTCATTTGCAGAAACTTGAGAGGAAACAATCTTAAAGGTTTGGTTCCGGTTGGACTCATTGAAAAACAGAAGAATGGTTTGCTATCATTAAGGTACTTTGATTTCAGTCTAAAGTTCTTGATTCCACAAAGTAGATTTATCGTATGGAATCTTGATATTTTATTATCATCTGTTGATTTCTAGCTTGGAAGGAAATCCAAATCTTTGTCTTTCGGGATCATGTACAGAGAAAAAAACAAACTCCAAGAAAGTTCATGTAGTAGCATCAGTTGTTGCAATTTCTGTCCTCTTAATTGCAATATTGGTTACGCTATTTTATTTCAGAAGGAGAAAACAAGGTACAAAAACCACTACATAAAATTATCTGAAGTTTCAGAACCTAAGTTCAAATTTCATGCACTATACCAAAAAAAAAAAAAAAAAAAAAAATTTTTAGTCAATTGCAATCTTTAATTTCTTAAATCCGGGCTCATAAATTTTTCCAGCCCAATCAAATGGAATGAGTGGTTCATTTGAGTTGAAAAATCCAAGGTTTTCATACTCCGAAGTTGTAAGAATGACCAACAACTTCCAGAGGATTATCGGAAAAGGAGGATTTGGAACAGTTTACTATGGATGCTTAGATGACAGCACTCAGGTTGCTGTGAAGATGCTCTCTCCATCATCAATTCAAGGCTACAAGCAGTTTCAAGCTGAGGTGTTTATATAAGTAACCTTAACTTGAATAGAAATTTCACAATTTTTTTAATAATTACCACAAGGCTAAGATATATATATTTTTTCATTAACAGGTTGAACTCCTAATGAGAGTTCATCATAAAAACTTGACATCGCTTGTTGGATATTGCGATGATGGCACAAACATGGGACTAATCTATGAGTTCATGGCTAATGGAAATTTAGAGACACATCTCTTAGGTATTCTTTTCATTTTCAATCTAATTTCAACAGCCATATAGCTAGCTAGCTAAATCTGCTTGTATAATTCCTGTCAATGGATTTTAATATATTTTTTTCATTAATTGAAACGGATCCTTAAAAGGCTTATACATTTTTAAATGATGCAGACAAGACAGTTGCAGACAGCTTGAGCTGGGAAAAGAGACTTCAGATAGCAACAGAGGCAGCATTAGGTCAGCACTTGATCTGCAATTTTCCTTTTCACTTTCTGCATTTTCTTTTACTATGATTGTAATTAAGGAAACTAATAAATGTGTCAAATTAATTTTAATGTGTAGGATTGGAATATCTCCACAGTGGTTGTAAACCACCAATTGTCCACAGAGATGTTAAGTCCACAAACATCTTGTTGAACGAAAAATTCCAGGCCAAATTAGCTGATTTTGGACTTTCCCGAATTTTTCCTATAGAAAGTGGAACTCACATGACCAGTATTGCCGGCACCCCTGGATACCTTGATCCCGAGTACGGAACTAGTTTCATAAAAGAAACTAGTTTCACGATGTATTTTAAGTTTATATAGACTAAGCTATGTATTTTGGCCTTGCAGGTACTATATATCAGGCAGATTGACAGAAAAAAGTGACGTGTATAGTCTTGGAGTGGTTCTTTTAGAGCTAATAACAAGTAAAACCGTGATTGAAAAATCACATGAGAGAACTCATATAAGTCAATGGGTGAGTTTTATGCTTGCAAAAGGGGATATTAAAAATGTTGTTGATCCAAGATTACATGGAGATTTCGACATCAACTCTGTCTGGAAAGCTGTAGAGATAGCTATGGCTTGTGTTTCTCCTAATTCAGCCAAAAGGCCAACCATGGCTCAGGTAGTGATGGAGTTGAATGAATGTTTGGCTATCCAGACGACTGACCGCGGGGAGGTGGATGATGAGACCAACCTGAAAGATTATGTCGAATTGGTCAATTTAAATTTGCATTCTGAATTATTTCCCCTAGCGAGGTAGTACTTTTATTTTATATATATCCTACTTGAACATCAAATTTATGTCTAGAGATCACAACGCCTTTGCAGACAGTTTGGCAAAGATGGGTTCCAGCTGGTGCAGGGACAGGCTTGAATGGGGTGATATCTAGGCTTTTGTTTTTGCTGGTGTTGCCTTTCTTGTTTGTTTGTTGCTTTTAGCATTGGGTTCCCAGGTGTTCTGGTGTTGCCTCTTTTTGTTTTGTCTAGGTGTGCTCTGTTTTTAGGGGCTGGTCTTTTGGCTCTGTTTTGGTGTTGTGCTTTTTTGTTTTTGGGTGCTTTGTTGGGCTTTGTGCTTCTGTTTGTGCGCTTCGTGCCCGGGGGTTTTGTTTCGTTTCTGTTTCGCTTTTTCGTTGGTTTTCCTTAATAAAGCTTGCCGTTTCAAAAAATATATATCCTACTTGAAGTCCAAAGTGTGATTCGATATATATATATATTGTGTGTATCACTTCGCTATTGTGAATAAATATGAAAATTAACAGAAATGTTTCTGCTTCATTTGATGTAATTTTTTTTAAGTGTATGAGTGTCTTAAAACATGAATCTACTGTGATTTAATATCTTGATGATCAAATAATTTAATGTTTTGTTTTTTAAGTGAATATATAGCTGACAAAGAAAGAAATGAAAGCATAACAGTCACATAACATCAAAATTAGAATAAAACATAACATAAGTGCACTTGAATAATTTTTTCTCTTATTGTCTCACAATTTAAACATATTTATCATGTAAGAGCAACATAACTTCAATCATAATAATACACATGGTAAAAGTGTAGTGATGTGTATTAGTATATTATAAATATGTTTAAATTGTGTGCTTGTAGGAGAAAAATTGGCACTTGAATGCTATTGCAATAGTTTTTAAGCACTCTAATACACATTGCTCATGTAGACATGTAGGCAGATAATAGTATTTAAACACTCTAATAAGGAACCGCCCAAAAATGGAGTTGTATATTGCCCAAAAATGGAGAATTTCTTCGCCTTCTCTCTGTCTCTATTTCTACGTCCGCTTAAAAACGCAGCGTTTCATGCTCTATATCAACACGATGTCTTCAGTCTGGGCCTTGTGGGATTTTTACGATTTGGGCCTGGGTCCATGTAAACTGGAACACTTGAAGTTGGGCCAACTAATACTGAGCTTGGGTGGTTTTGGGCCCCGAGTTGACTCGTGGAACGTTAAAGTTAATGTTAGTGAGTTGGTCGTCTTGTGAAGCCAAACAGAAATTAGATTGTTTGATAGACAAAATATGAATTTTGAAGGTTTTTTTTTTCTTTGAAATATTGCACTATTACATAAATTCGGGTTTTGTTTTAGAGAGGGGAGGACTCGAATCTGTAACCTCGTGATACAGGTGTAAGGGGCTTACCACCGAACCAACTTTGTCTCGTCTAAATTTTGAAGTTACATAAACCAAATGAAAAAGATAAAAAGATCGTAAAATTTTCCATTCACATCCATGAATTTGAACAATTCCAAAACTCCAAACATTTGCTCTTAGGAGTCAGCAATCCTCTGTAGGGCTGTAGAAGTAGTGCTATGGCTTGTGTTCTCTAAATTCAACCAAAATGTCAACCATGAATCAGGTAGTGATCGATTTGAATAAACATTCTATTTTTACATCCATATTATAAATAGCTTGTGACAATTAAGAACATGTCTTGTTCTAGTACCTGAAAATAATATTCTAAAGCTTCTTGTGAATAGGCTTAATGTGGACTCTTTTATGTGAGATTTCCTTTGTATATATGTGTGCAACTGCAAGGAATCATTTCTTGGTTATGTTGAATGATATAAAAGTTGGACATTTTAGAAGAACATATTTGTGCTATATAGAATGCTGTAAGCCGTACGTATTTGCAATTTCTCATGCAGTACGTACTTCTCAGTTGATCATTAATACAATTAAAACCAACTCAGAATTGGTAATATATATATATATCAATTCTGTCAATTTTCGACCACTTCAAATTCTGAAAAATATATGGGGCAGAGAAGATATGTTTCAAATAAAAAAAAAAAATCTTATCAGTTCAAATTCACCTTAAATAATAGCATAAGTCAATTGATATAGCTCTACACTGATGTCCCTTTTGCATCCACTTCTTTGGTTTAATATTGCCTTCTTGTACTAATATAATCAGTTAAACTGTTAGTATTGTCTTTTGGATTGGTGTTCGATATTGTAATTGGCACTACCATTTCAACGGTGAAACATTATTCAATCCCATACACTTATTAACATTATCGATAAAGAATTGTAAAATGGGTGTGTTTGGTTTTAGTTATTACACTCAACTTTTCCTTTTACTTTGACAAGTTCACACGGAGCAAAAATTGTGTTATATTTAATTACATGAAAGTAACTACCAAACAAACCAAATTGTTCAAAGTATTAATTTTATTTAATGTTCTTGTTTAGCCTGCTCAAAAAATGTTTTACAAATGTATTCAAAGTTGAATTTTTTGCATTCAAGTATGTCATAGTGATTACAAATGATGGAGACATTTGAGTTAAATAACATGATCTGCTTATGGCATCATGGATATAGTAAACAGAAAAAGAAAAAAAATTTGATCGACTCCTAAATGTTATGTTCATTATTGTACTTGAACCTTATTATTGACCAATAATACCTGGTTCCCTTTTCTTCTGAGCCAGAAATGGAAATGGAGATGTTGCAGCATTTGATCTTTGTATGTCTTACTGTAATTCGGCAGGTTCATGCCCAGAATCAAACAGGCCGGTTTCAATATCTCAATTTTCATTATTATTCACAAACTATATATTATGAGTTCCTCTGTTACTTTCCTGACTTTATATGTTTCTCTCTCAGGCTTTATCAGCATAGATTGTGGAATACCGAGAGATTCTAGATACACTGATAGGATAACAGGTATATATTACGTTTCAGATGAAATGTTCATAGACACCGGTGTAAGCAATAACATTTCACCAGGATACAACATTAATGACAACATAGAACAATTCTGGAATGCGAGAAGCTTCCCTAAAGGAAAAAGAATTGCTACACTCTAAAACCTGAACCTGGCAGTACCAAAGTTGGTACTGCCAGGTTCATTAAAAAGAAACTTAATTAATTGGTCTAATATATCTTGATATGTGTGTGGAGTTGATGTAGGACGGTTTTGGGTGTTGTCTTATTTTATTAATTTGGGTCTTTGTTTTTTGTTTAGCAAGTTTATTTATTTTAGTTTGATTAGGAATTAAATTTAGATTTTGGAAATAAATCAAACTTACCTTTTAGGTAAGATTTGATCTTTGTTTTTTAGTCAAGTTAGGAATCATGAATCTTAGAAGATTATGATTAGTTTTTTATCTTTTCTTGTTTTAGTCTTTTTAGGAATGTCGTATTCGAGTCGTATTAGGGTTAGTTTATTATAAATAGTCTTATTATTTCCAATTATTGTAACTTTTTGATAATCAATAAAATCGTTCTTCGGAACACTTATCTGTCGTGGATTCGACATGCTCTTTGAGGATTCGAGAGCGCCATTTTCTAACGTAGATTAGGGAATGATGGCCCCTACATGGCGATCCATGCTTGGGTAACTACCGGTCGCTGCGTCAAGGTTCATCTGAGTGTGCCTCAGGGTTCGACAAAGTGATCATTCTTATTTTCGCCATACTCTGCTGCATCAGGAGTTGTTGACGGTGATTTTTCGTAGTCACTCAATCAACGATTTGATATCAAGTTTATGAATGAAAGTGATTGAAATTAGCACTACAAAGTATTAGCAAATAATGAACAAAAAATACGTGGTAAAACTCCGATGGTCGGAGAAACATCCACGGGTTGTTGCCTAAGCAACGAAGTCAAATCCACTATAAAAGCTGTTATTGAATACACACTCTGATCTCTCCTCTCAATTCTCACGTACCCCTTACTTGTGTTTTACAGGGGTATTTATACATAGTTATTTAGGGTTTGCGGGTATCACTAGGGTTTGGTGTCGTGGTGCCCACGTTCTGGAAGTTTTCTCAGTCCTAAAAGGACTTGCTTTCCTATTTAGGTGTGGCGTATCTTTTGGTTTGGCTGAGTCCTAACTTGAGCAGGATTCTTACTCCTTTATTTACGGAACACCTGCTTGTTTCCTTGCTGGGTTCTGAGTAGTTGCACTGTAGCTTATTGTAGAGGTGCTAGTTGCTGATTCCTCCCACATGTTTGGGAAGTGAGTTTCCGTAACTATCTTTCTAGTTGAACCCCGAGTATGCCTGAGTGTGCCCGAGTAGGCTATGTTGCCCGAGCCGATTTCCTTTGCGGATGGGTTGCCTTGGGTTTTTGCTATTTAGGTTGATTTCCCTTCACTTCTACTTACGTGGCCTCTTATGGTGGTGACGTGCTTTTTACGACTATTTTTACCTATAACAATACCCCCTTAAATATTTGAGCCGACTGTGTCGAATCAGGTCTCCTCGGGACAAATATTTAACTTCATATACTCCCTTTTGTTATATTTTGTTACAACTTGCCTTCGTTCGTCATTTTCTGTATTAATGTATCCTCGTTTAATTCGAAGCATTAAATGACGTGTCTTAACTGTGTCCGCATGCATCCGATTTACCACTCATTTAGAAATCTCTTGATGGTGACGTTTTGGCTTTCCGACGGCTCAAGGCGCTCTCTGGTTGCCACCTGTCTCCTTCTGTTTGGTCGTGGTACAAGGCATTTATGAGACATGACCCTTCTGCTCGCCTGTGCGCAGCCCACGTCATGATCCACGTCCCTCTGTTTTCCCGCTTCTCCGCATATCTCCTAGGGTTTTGGTCTTTTTTGAAATCGATATCGTGCATATATATATAAGCTTTGCACTTATGGGAAAATCTCTATTTCTTTCTCCGCCATTTTTTTCTTTCTTCGAGAGAAAAGTTCGCCTGCATCTGTTGTATTTATGGGAAATTTGTTTTGTTCTTCAACTCGTTTTGAGTTTAAACGCTTCTTGGTCTTGCTTTGCCGAGATACTCAGTTTCAACCCCCAGATCTTTTCTTGAAGACTCTTCCTCTACAGTTCGCGTATCTCCAGTTTTTTGATACATCAAGGTTAGTTATCATGGATTCTGCAGCTAGGCACCGTCTTTTTACTGTTGGTATGATTGCTATTGAACGAAATGATGCTCTTATTGCCACGGTTGTCCACAGGTTGCTAGGAGATCCTCTTCCCGATCAACCTCGCTTTTTAGACGCTGACGTTTCTGGGCTTTTCCGTGAAGTCCCTGCTGCTTCTGAAGTTCCTCCTGCTTCTGAAGTTCCCTCCATTTCTTCCAACTCTTCGCAGCCTGAATCTTATCAGCCCGAAGCTCAGTCAGATTCTTCTGTTTCCGTCTGTGGCAATACTCGGCCGTGGAAACGAATGGGAAAGAAGAAAAGTGAGCGCAAAGTCTACAAGGATTCCTACTCCCTGGAGAGCCGAATTGGGACCCAGAGAGTAGTTGAGAATGACGTTAAAGAAGAGCACAGGGGGGCTCACATTATTTTCTCTCCCGAGCGGGTATGTGCTTATGATATCGAGCCGAATGTGGTCGGTCCTGAAGAGATCAGCAAATACAAGCGACGGTTTGATCTGGACAGTAGCGTTGTCTCGCTAAGTCCTACTGACGGCCGAGCTGCATGGAACCCCCCACCCGGTAAAGTGGCAATCTATGGGGCGATGCTTACTTGCGGTGTTACTCTTCCTCTTCAGCCTTTCATTACCTGGTTCTTGGCTGAGGCTCAGCTTGCCCCGGCACAGTTGACTTCGAATAGCTACCGAATTTTGATGTGCATGTGGCACATGTGGCATAGGATGAAACGGCCACCTCCCACTCCTCGTGAAATTAGGCATTTTTATTCGCTGAGGCCTCTGGGGAAGACTGGGATTTATTTCCTTATTTCGACTCAGCCCGAGAACTGGATACCAAAAGACGTGGTGGTCAAGGGTGAAGTCGAGCCGGCCGCGGATGAGAAGATGAAGGGGTTTGTTTGGGGCTTCCCTTCTTCAAATAAGTTCTAGAAGAACAGTTGGTTCTTTGTGGGTAAACGCTGGGGCCAGTCGATTAGTTTCGATCTTGATGGTACTCGAGTGACTCGCAAGGTTCCTCAGTTCTTTTGCTCGCCTGACAAATGGAATCAAACGACTCCTTATTTCATTGACGACGAGCTTGCAACTTTGGCCCGGGCGGCCGTTCGTCCTTTAGAGAAGAGGGGCAAACCTTATCTCTTTGACGAAGAGAAAATGATCAGGGCTCGCCTTTTTCCTCAGATTACTGCATGCCGACGACGCTGTAAGGTTTTTTATAGAACTTTGCTGATTATTCTTGCTCTTAGTCAGCTTACTAACTTGAAAATCTCTTTTAGTGTTCGATGTAGATATCGTTTGTGATGCTCAGGTGCGCCGGATGAAGGGCATCGTGGAGGCGAGCCGAAAAGAGGCTATTCGTCGGCGAGATGCTAGGATAGCCCCTCCATAAGATGATTCTGATGAGAGTTCTCTCGAGGATCTTCCCGAGGGAGATGGTGAAGAGGGCGTGCCTGATTATACGCCCGAGGAGACTCATGGTCAGGAAATGACCACATACTCGGTAGAGGCTATGGGTAATCTGGGGGACCTTGCTGCAGACAAGGATGCTACTGAAAAAGACAATCAGGCGGGTTCCTCTTCATCTAAGGGGAAAGAGAAGATTGGGGAGTCTTCTGAGCCAATGGCTTTTTCCTGTGGGACTCACTCTCCCCACTCTGCTGCAAACGAGCTGAGTGCTGCATTCCAGGGTGTTGAAACAGCTAGGGATCATCCAAGCGTGATGGCTCCAGAGATTCTGACTCCTGCTGAGTCAATCCTTACACCTCCCGGAGGTGGTGGTGCTGGTGCTGGTGCTGAAATGAGGCATCTCGGTCTGACTCCTGTAGGAGGAAATCTGGAAAGAGAAAAACCTCATTTTTGCCTGGCCGCCCTACCCCTAAGATCCCCCGGGTGGTTGCATATATCGATTCATCTTCGGGCGATGAGAGGGAAGCTAAGGTTGGGAGGACAATGATTGGGACTCCTCCACGGGATCAAGTTAAGGACAATGTCGGTGGTTCCGTTGACTCTCCTCAGGCGACATCGACTGCGGGGCTCCTAGAAGCTAG
Source organism: Acer yangbiense (assembly GCA_008009225.1). Taxonomy (NCBI): domain Eukaryota; kingdom Viridiplantae; phylum Streptophyta; class Magnoliopsida; order Sapindales; family Sapindaceae; genus Acer; species Acer yangbiense. The sequence continues at coordinate 55,323 of VAHF01000276.1, read as the reverse complement.
TGTTGGTGGCTTGGGCCCATCGACCTAAGCTGGCGAACCTACCCCCGAGACTATGTTGAGGGCCATGGCTTCAGGCCGGGCTTACATAGGGGGGGATAGCTGGAGTCGCTTCAGGGTCGGCCCTTCAGCAAGCCGTTTGCATAATTTGTTCAATAGTGCCTTCTATGTAAGTTTGCTTTTAGATCAGTTTCCTCGTTCTATGGTTCTGTCTTCTCACTTTCATTTTATTGCATAACCTGACTGCAGATGGTGGCTGAGATGTCAGAGGCTTACCAGGCCGGTGAAGCCCAGGTAGAAAGAATAAGGCGGCTAGATGCCCAACTAAAGGAGAGCGAAGATCGCTGCGCTCGGGTTGAGCTGGCTTGTTAGGAAGGGGCCAAGTCAAATCAGGTGCTCCTAGATCAATGTTTGGCGTGTCAAATGAAGGCTGAACAGAAATCGTCTTTCGCTGCTGAGGAGGTCAAGATTTTGCAAGATCAGTTGTCATCTACTCAGGATGCTCTGCTCCAGGCCAAGCAGAATGCTGAAGACGCTAAATCATCTTATGAGTGCCGAATCGAAGACTTGGAGCGTCAGGCCTTGACAGTCAAGTCCCTGTCGAAGGAAGCTAGGCTGGAGTTGGAGATACAGGGGGTCGATCGTTTTAAAAGATCTCCGGCACTATGATGCTTTGCTTCTCCGGGAGTTCCAACGGGGGATGGTCTCGGCTGGGGAGTTCTTCAAGATAAAGAATAGGGCAACTGACCGGGCTAGGGCCAACTGGAGCCTTTTAATTAAGAAGCATGTGGATACGTCTCTGGAGTCTCTTCGGATCCAGATGAAAGAGTGGTGAGCATATTGCCGGAGTAAAGGTAAGGTGCCACATCCCATGCATCTGGAGGTTCCCACTGCCAATTCCTTCTCTACTTTTCACGCTTGTCAGAAAGCGGGGATTGACGGTGAGAATCCTGACGTTGGGCCCGTCCCTGGGACTGACTATAGTGCCTGGATGGATGATGAAGAAGAAGATGTGATCGTGTGGCCCTCTGATGATAGCCTCCTGAGCGAGTATGTAATGGAGCCTGACCCGAGCGTCGGCGGGAGCAGTTCACAACCCCTAGCGCCGTCTTCTTGATCTTTTATTTGGTTATTTTTGTAATGATCTTTGTATTCACCTTTACTCATATCTATATGAATCTTTATTCTTATGCTGTTCCGCTGTTTCTAACTCCCTGCATGATAAACACATAAATGGGATGAACTAAATCTGTATTGAGTATAATTTATTTGATAGCCTGTATTCGGTTGTCTCTGATCTTAAGGATTTTCGGAACCCTTTACTCTAGCCGAGTATCTCATTTACTGGCGTTTGTGGATTTGAGCCGAGTGTCTCATTAACTGGCAATTAATTAGTTTAGCCGAGTATCTTATTTAACTGGCGTTTGTGAATTTGAGCCGAGTATCTTATTAACTGGCAATTAATTAGGTCAGCCGAGTATCTTATTTAACTGGCATTTGTGAATTTGAGCCGAGTATCTTATTAACTGGAAATCAATTAATACAGCCTCATGTTTGAAGTTACTTTGCCCTAGCGTTACGTCGAGACTCACCACAACCATATGCCAAGGTCCTTGCACATGTCACCTAGGACGTCTCCCGGTTTTGTCTGTGCAAGGTTTCACCGAATCGTTGGGGTATTTGTGTACCGGCCAACACGGCTACGCATCTCACCAGTCTTTCTAGCGGAGCTTCCGAGCAGTTTTCCAGTTATCCTGGTGCCTCGGATTTGCCTTTTTGCTAAGAGGTGCGTTTGTACTGTCTTAACTAGGCGGGCACGCTACTTCAGCTTTTTGGCCCTTCGAGCACTATTCGTTCGCTCTCTCGCGGCTTCATAGCGCCCGACATTTTTTATTTTTCAATGTTTATTTGGTCGGCTTTTGAGTGGCTGCTATTCCCTTCTGACTGTGTATTCATTGACTTCAACAAATAATCTTTTTATTAGCAACTAAACTTTCAAATGATCAAAATGACAATCTGAAAACTAAAATACGACAAAATGCGAAATTTGAAACTAACTAAAGCAAAATGTGGGGATAGGTTCCTTTTTAAGGATAGAAGATTTTGAGGTACTGTGCATTGCATGGTCGGGGCACTAGGCTACCCTCTGGTCAGGCTATCATGTAAGCTCCATGTCCAGCGACTCCTTTAATGATGTACGGTCCCTCCCATTTGTCAGCGAGAGATCCTGCTGATTTGTCATTGGTGTTTGGGGATACCCTTCTCAGCACCAAATCTCCGAACTGGAATTTACGCACGCGAATGTGAGAATTGTAGTACCTCGCAGCCCTTTGCTGGTACGCAGCATTCCTTACTTGTGCTGCGTCTCTGACTTCTTCCAATTCATCTAAGTTCTGCTGCAACATGTTGACATTGTGCTCTGAGCTGTATAACCGAACCCTGGGAGAGGTGAAAGTTGTTTCTGCCGGGATAACAGCCTCCGTTCCAAATGCTAATGCAAAAGGAGTTTCCCCTGTGGATGACCTCATAGTTGTTCGGTATGCCCATAGTACCTCAGGTAGCTTGTCCGCTCAGCAACCCTTCCTTGCCTCCAGCTTCGCTTTCAGCGTGTGCTTGATCACTTTGTTTACTGCCTCTGTCTGACAGTTGGTTTGAGGATGGGTGGGAGATGCGTAATAATTTACGATTTTGTATTCCTCGCACATCTCCCTGAATTTACTGTTATCAAATTGGGTCCCGTTATCTGTTATAATGATGCTCGGAATCCCGAACCTGTATATTATGTTCTTCTTGACGAAGTTGGTGGTGTTTGCCTCAGTGATATGCACGAGTGCCTCTGCTTCTGCCAATTTGGTAAAGTAGTCCACTGCCACAATAGCGTGCTTCGCACCTCCCTTTGTTCCTGTGGGCATTGGTCCTATTAGATCGAGGCCCCACATGGCAAAAGGCCAAGGTGAGGTTAAGCTTCTGAGTAATTCTGGGGGTTGCCGAATGTCGTTTGCTATTCTTTGGCATGTTTCGCAACTCTCCGCGAATCGCTGCGCCTCTGCGAACAAAGTCGGTCAGTAGAATCCTTGTCTAAGTACCTTGTGTGCTAGGCTCTTACCCCCAGTATGGTTCCCGCAGACTCCACTGTGAACATCTTTTAGGATCTTTTTGGTTTCTTCGCCGGCAACACACCTTTGCAGTACTTTTGAGAACCCTCTCCTGTATAATTCTCCCCTCAGAATTGTGTACCGGGTTGACCTGTATTTGATGCGTTTAGCTTCCACAGCATCTTCCGGTAATACGTTTTCCTCCAAGTACTTTCTGAGCTGGGTTGTCCAGTCGCCTGGGCCTGGTCAGATCTCTGCTATCATGACTTCCTCAGATTCTGCTGTACTCGGCTTAGTCAGGTGTGCCACCGGTATTGCTTTGGACCTGATACTCATGGTGGCTGAAGCTAATTTGGACAAGGCATCTGCTTTTTTGTTCTCTTCCCGAGGGATCTGAAAGATTTTGTACATCTTGAATTTTCTGAGCAATCTTTTTGCAATGTCCAAGTAAGCTATCATGTGCTCCTCCCTCGCCTGGTATTCGTCCAGTACCTGGTTAACCACAACCTGTGAATCGCTGTAAATTTCCAACTTATCTGCTCCCAATGCTATACAGACCCTCAAGCCGGCCAACAAAGCTTCATACTCTGCTTGATTGTTGGTTGCTTTGAAATCGAACCTCATGGCACACTCCACAGCGTCTCCTTCCGGGGTTGTTATGACTATTCCCGCCCCGCTGCCATGTGTGTTTGATGATCCTTCTACATCCAACTTCCATTGGAACCCACTCACCTGTTCATCTTCCATCATCCTTCTTACCTCGGCATCCGGCTCGGTGAATTCCGCTATAAAATCTGACACCGCCTGCCCTTTGATTGCTGCTTTTGGTGTGTACCTGATGTCGAATTCGCTGAGTTCCACTGCCCACTTGATCAATCTTCCTGACAGCTCTGGCTTTTGGAGGATGAGTTTCAACAGGCAGTCCGTGTATACTTCTATTGCATGTGCTTGAAAATACGGCCTCAATTTCCTGGCTGCTGTGATCAGGGCCAGCGCTACTTTCTCAGCTGGTGAATACCTAGTTTCTACCGGTAGCAATGCCTTGCTTGTGTAATACACCGGTCTTTGTACTCCTTCCTCTAGCCAAATCAGTACCGAACTTGTCGCCACTTCTATAACCGAGAGGTACAGGTACAGTGTTTCTCCGACCACCGATTTTGAAAGAATGGGTGCTCGTCCTAAATATTCTTTCAACTTCTGAAAAGTTGTTTCACATTCTTCGCTCCATTCGAGCCCTTTTCCCTTTTTTATTGCTCTGAAGAATGGGGCGCACTTGTCTGTTGATTTTGCTATGAACCGGTTGAGTGATGCAAGACATCCCGTTAGCCTCTGCACATCCTTCAATGTCTTTAGTGAAGCCATTTCTTCTAATGCTTTAATCTTCTCGGGATTTACCTCAATTCCTCTTTGGTGTACCTGAAAACCTAAAAACCTTCCTGACGGTACCCCGAACACACACTTACTTGGGTTAAGCTTCATCCTGTACCTTCTCAGGACATCAAAGGTTTCCTTCAAATCTTCTGAATGTTTTTCCGCTGTGATGTTTTTGGTCAACATGTCATCCGCATAGATCTCCATGTTTCGCCCAATCTACCAAGCGAATATTCTATTTACCAACCTCTGGTACGTTGCCCCAGCGTTCTTTAGTCCGAACGGTATCACTTTGTAACAATACAATCCTTGATCTGTGGTGAAAGCTATTTTTTCTTCATCTGCCTTGTTCATCCAGATTTGATTGTATCCCGAGTAAGCATCTATGAAACTCAGTAGTTCGTGTCCTACTGTCGCATCTACCAATTGGTCGATCCTCGGCAGTGGGAAGCTATCTTTCGGACAAGCTTTGTTTAAATCCGTGAAGTCTACACACATCCTCCATTGATTGTTCTTCTTCTTGACTAATACTACATTGGCCACCCACTCCGGGTATTTGACTTCCCTTATTGACCTTACAGAAAGCAATTTCTCCACCTCTTTCTTGATTGCGATGCTTCTCTCTGGATTGAACAATCGTCTCTTTTGTACCACTGGGTGGAACTCCGAGTCGATGGAGAGATAATGCGATATCACCTTTGTATCTATCCCGGGCATATCTTTATGACTCCAAGCGAACACATCCCGGTAATCCCTCAATAATGTGATGAGTTTGGCTTTGATGTGCACACTTAGGCTTGCTCCTATCTTTACTGTTCTACTCGGCTCATCTGGGTCTAATATCACTTCTTCGGTCAGCTCATCTTTTTTGGCATCAGGCTCTTCTCTGGGGTTTAGTTCAAATTCCTTCGGTGCCTCTGCTTGCTCCTCAGGTTCATTGGCTTGCTCGGCTGATATAGTGTATAATTGGTGTACTTCCCTATCCTTGTAAACTAGCAGATTCGCCCTTCGCACCATCTTTTGTGATCCTTTGACCACGCCTACCCCATACTCAGTTGGGAACTTCATCATGAGGGCATACGTTGCCGTTACTGCCTTTGCTTTATTCAGGAATGGTCAGCCGAGCAGGGTGTTGTATGGCCAATTCTCTATATCTACAACCACGAAATCGAGTAACACTGTCTTCTGACAGGGGGCCTTCCCGATCTTCATTGGTAGTTTTACTTGTTAGGATTATGCTCAATAGCAAGAGTGTAATATTGTAATTAACAATCTTTTTCATATTAATAAAGTGATTTCTGGTTTAACAAATCTTATAGCATTTATAGTTTAATATTATAATTGTCAAAGTAAATAATCATAAGGTCTAAAGACTATGAGAAAAGAAGAATTGTTCGTACATCTGGATATGTATGTGGTAGACACAATTCTTTAGTTAGTCTTGAATAATGTTCACAACTTAAGTTAAAGGTTGGGCACCTTTATCTTGTTAAAGTTGTAGAATTCTTTTGCTAGCATTTGAGTGGGATCAAATGAGATATGATGAGTCTAAAATCATCAGAGTGTCTTCGAGTAAAAGAATCTAGTGCACTGGGTGTATTGAACTGGATCACAATGAAAAGCTTTATCTAGAACCGTCAATAGATAATAGTCTTTTCATTATCAGGACAATCGGAGAGTCTATCTTAATCCTGAGATAAATGATGGACTTATGGTTGCAAGTGATATCATTAGAGTTATCAATGAGTACGATTATATAGCATAGTCTATCCTCGATAGTTTGGTGATATTCATTTGTTAATCGATGGAGGACTTCATTTATAGATATGGACATCGTGGCTCCATTTATTAAATGAGAGTATAATATCATCATATGGATGTTTTGAGGTAATTGGATATTAAATCTCAACGTTGAGTTTTCGATAGTGACTATTGAAAACATGGCTTCTGGACAAGTCAAAATATCCAAGTTCAAAACGTGGTCATATGAGTAAATATGGTAACTTGGAGAGTTATAGGCGGTCTATGAACTCTTGGCGATTACTGATATTAATCACGAGGATACACTATCTCCAACATGATTGTCTAGGGTATGAATGAGGAACATCTTCTTATTCTATCTTTATTTAAGAGTTCAATTTTAGCTCTTTAGTGGAATGAGTTAAAATTAATGGATCGGACCTAAGTGAATCATTTGTTGATTGTGATTAGGTTATGTCTATTGAAGCTTATATTTAGACAGCCCGCCAAGATCCCCAATCCACACGGACTTGCATGGATCACTTGATATATTCTACCGGACCAATTTATGGGTCCATCTAGAATTGCATTTAATATATTAAGAATATAATTTGCACATTATTTATTTATGGGCTGCTCAATTATATTAATATATTAATGAAAGGCATGTGGGCTTGTTTCTTTTAGTAAGAATGGGTCTGGTTCACATGTGGGCTTTTTATTTAAAGTCCAATGGATTAAATAAAATAAGGAAATAATATTTGGCCCATTTATTACATGTGGGGCGGCAAGGCTATGTATTTAGTCATAAATATTATTTTATTTTATTGTTTGATTAAATGAGAATTAATTAATTAATTATTTATTTATTTAATTAAGAAACAAAATCTTTTTCTGATCAGGAAATATGTTTCCTAGAGTTATACTATTGGTAGTAGTATACTAAAAGACTTATTTGGTAAGAAAATAAATAATAAGGTTTATTTATTTAATCAAATAGGAAGTCTTTTAATTTAGTCATAATTTAATACTACACTATAGAGTTGGATAAGGGTTTGAAATTCTAAGCAAATCTACCTAGGGTTAGGATTTAGGTCAAAAGACAAAAATCCTACATGGTAGAGGAAATTGCCGTGATATACATAGAAATATATATGGCAAGAGCAAGATATATTATTCTTGCAAACATAAATGTGTGTGCCACAAGATATATTAGGTTTGCAAACATATATGTGGGGGCAGCAATATATATTTATATAGGCGTGCAGCATTAGTTCACTTTAAAAGAGGTGTGCAGAATTTATGCACTATATATATTTTAATATATATAGATATTATATATAGGTTGAATTCGGCTAACCCTACTTGTAAGGCTTGAGAGTTTTTCTTTTGCTTAAAAAAATAGAATCCAACTCTAGTGATTAGTGTGTGTTGATTCTACTAAGACATAAAAGAGTGAAGAGATTATTCTTTTGATGGTACACTAATTGCTTGTTCATCAATAAGCTTGTGTGTACAACATCGAATTAGGTTCACGCGAGTTTCGATCATTAGATTGAGAACTCAAAAGTGACCGGAATAATCTTAGTCTTCTTTTGATTGTTTTGTGACTAACAAAAGGAAAAGAAAAGTTTGTTTGTCCATTCTCAGGTTTGTAATTCAAAGAAAAAGGGAGACCACGCTCCTAGGTGATTCACGTTCATGCTAGGATTGAAGATCTTGCGGATTACTATCGATGTAAGTCAATCGGATCACGCGACAAAAGGTATTCTTCTTTTGTTGATTATATGTATGCTTAATTAATTAAAGGGTTAAGGTTCATAAAAAGGAAAAATTTTAAAACTACTAAATCTATTTTTAGTCTCGCTTCCGCTGCGTGTACTACGGTATTTTTCCCTACATTACTGTGCCGAGTGACCTTACCTCACCTCTGCCCCGCCAAACCCTCTGAGTGGGGTATGAAAGGGCTGCAGGTCCTTTCTATCTAATCTTAACTGATCGTACACCTCTGCATTTAAGATATCCGCTGAACTTCCATTATCAATCAAGATCCAATGAACCTCCCTGTGACCAATTCGAGCACTGATAACCAACGCATCATTTGGCTTTACGTCTACTCCGTGAGAATTAGCCTCTGTGAAGATGATTGGATCCCAGCCTTCCTTGATCGTCAGGTTCAATGGAGTTGACGTCGAGGTCTCTTCGGGCTTCCATGGCTTCCCGAATTTCCTGGGTTCTCTCCCTGTTACTTTTGCCAGTTGCTGGTCCACCAAAGATAGTGTTGATTGCTCCTTCATCTCCAACTCTCTTGGGACTCAGCTTCCTTTCCCATCCACCCTGTCGGTTATCTTTCTGTCCATCTACCTTATCGGCCTTTTTTAAGACAATGTCCTTCAAGTGCCCTTCTCGGATGAGGGTCTCGATGTGATCCCTTAGCTGGAAGCACTTGAATGTCTCATGTCCGTTCTCTTTATGGAATCTGCAATACTTGGTAGTGTCCCTCCGAGCATAAGTCGACTGCTTAGGCGGCTCTTTGGACATATTCTTTTCTTCCAAGATAGCTAATACCTCCTCCTGGTCTTTCTTCAATGGGGTGTAATTTGTATATCTGCCCTGGAATTTTTGGCGCGGCTGATCGGTTTTTGGATCATTAGCCCGACGGCCATCCCGACCATCCCGTCCATCTGGTGCTTTGTTCTTTTGCTTGTCACCTTTGGTGTCTGGTACCTTGGCTTTGTCTTTTGTTTTGGCTCCTTCCGGACGACCACCATGTACAAAATAACCTCCTGTCGCAATTTCTTCTTCCTCGGCTAAGGCATAACCCCCAGCCATGTCCATCATGTCGGCATAACTGGTTAGGCGAGCTCTTCTTAAATCAAAGGATAGCTGGCCGTTCTGAAGGTTGTTGATGAATGCTGCAATGATGGCTTCATCGTTCGCACTCCCTATCTCCGACACTTCCTGACTGAACCTTCCCAAGTATTTCTTCAGCGACTCGTCTTTTCCTTGCTTGAGCTAGGACAAGTGAGCCACCGATTTCTTCCTGTGTACATTCCCGAGGAACTGCCTTGAGAAAGCTTTGCTCAGTTCGCTGAAGCTGCTTATGCTTGCTGCTGGTAATCTATCGAACCACCGAGAACCTAGATCCCTAAGAGTCTGTGGAAAATTCAAGCATAGCAGGGCGTCATTGTGGACGTATTGGGCCATAGCACTCCTATACCTCCTGACGTGTTCTTTTGGATCGGTATCTTTCTTGAACTGCTCTACGTGTGGCATCCTGAACCTCTCCGGGAAAGGCATCCTTAGAACTCCATTGGTGAAAGGGTTGCCTGATTCATCATCCGACAGTTCATTGCGCCCATACCGTTTGACCAAAGCATCCATCTGTCGACGATTGTTTTGCACCTCCCGGGTCAGGCTCTGTATGAGTATGTCTCTATCTCCTTCTGGTTCTCCCATTGCATTGAAATTTTGACTGATGGTCAACTTCTGGTCTCTCTCCTCCGGTTCCTACTCCCTGTGTTCTCGGTTTAGGCCATGCAATCGAACTGTGCCCCTCTGGCGTTTGTGACGATAATACTGCTCACTATCCCCTAAGGACGATGACCGATCTCTCCGGTGAATACGCTTCTTGGGTTGGTCCCGACTTCGCCCCATTCGATCTGGATCATACCGTCTATCGGAATAACCTTCCTCTCTACGCTCCAGGCTACCCCTGGCTTGCCTTTCGGACAAAATCTCTGGCCTGTCTGTAGGGTCTCGGCTTGCTTTTAAGGGCGCGTCAGGTGTTGGTATCACCACCGTGGAACGCAATCTTGTTGTTTGTTGATTTAGAGCGGACAGGTTGTGGGGTGAAGTCAAACCTTCCGTAGTGGAAAGATCAACTCCTTGCCTTGCTGCATCAGATATGAGTTGCTGCAGAGAGGCCCGGAATCGTTGCACGATTTCTTCATTAGTTGGAGGGAAACGCTGGACACCGACCAGGGCAGTTGATTGGTTTGCAGTTGCTAAGGTTACATCCACAGTATTGAGGGTGGCGTCATCCTCCAACTCGTAATTGGTAATCCTTAACTGTATCTGGAATCGCTTCCATCTCCTTCGCCGACCATTGCTTCACAAGTTTTTTAGATACCCCCTCCTTCTAGCGCCAATTGTTGACGGTGATTTTTCGTAGTCACTCAATCAACGATTTGATATCAAGTTTATGAATGAGAATGATTGAAATTAGCACTACAAAGTATTAGCAAATAATGAACAAAAAATACGTGGTAAAACTCCGATGGTCGGAGAAACATCCACGAGTTGTTGCCTAAGCAACGACGTCAAATCCACTATAAAAGCTGTTATTGAATACACACTCTGATCTCTCCTCTCAATTCTCACGTACCCCTTACTTGTGTTTTACAGGGGTATTTATACATAGTTATTTAGGGTTTGCGGGTATCACTAGGGTTTGGTGTCATGGTGCCCACGTTCTGGAAGTTTTCTCAGTCCTAAAAGGACTTGCTTTCCTATTTAGGTGTGGCCTATCTTTTGGTTTGGCTGAGTCCTAACTTGAGCAGGATTCTTACTCCTTTATTTACGGAACACCTGCTTGTTTCCTTGCTGGGTTCTGAGTAGTTGCACTGTAGCTTATTGTAGAGGTGCTAGTTACTGATTCCTCCCACATGTTTAGGAAGTGAGTTTCCGTAACTATCTTTCTAGTTGAACCCCGAGTATGCCCGAGTGTGCCCGAGTAGGCTATGTTGCCCGAGCCGATTTCCTTTGCGGATGGGTTGCCTTGGGTTTTTGCTATTCAGGTTGATTTCCCTTCACTTCTACTTACGTGGCCTCTTATGGTGGTGACGTGCTTTTTACGACTATTTTTACCTATAACACCACCCATTCTCAATGGCATAGAGCTACATCAACTAAAACCATTCCATCAGTTGCTCACGAACCAACAAGACGGTATGCTGTCTTATAACTAATAATTCTCTAGTCAAATTGGTTCCGAAAAAAAAAAATAACTATCAAGACCGAATTTACATAATGTTGTGGAATTGATTTCCACAACGTTATGTAACTAAGCGTTTAATTTTGTAACGCTGTGGAATCGGTTCCATAATATCATGTAACTTAGTTCTGAAATAAAATATTTAGTACCAACCTGGCCAGAAAAGGACCCGTCATATAATATCTGGAAATTTAATATATTTTTCATTGATTTTGATTCATTTTTCTATATGGATATAAAAATATTAGTTGATGCAATCATGAATATCAAGACAATGTATGGAGTGAAAAAAAATTGGCAAGGAGATCCATGTGCCCCTATAACATATAGGGGAATTTGCAATTAATCCTAGAGATTAGAAGTTTGCTGGGAAAAAGGGGTCAGTTTTCTGTGGAATTCGGTTTTAGAGATTCTAATACCATTGCTGATAGTCTGGCTAAAAAGGGTGCTGAAGGATTGGGTGATATGCTGGACTGGAGGCGGTCATGACTTAGGTCTTTTTGGGGCTTTTGTTTTGGCTGGTAGTTTTGTGTTTTTACTGCTGCGTTTTGTGGTTTGTAGGCTTGCCCTTTTCAAAACCCAGCGACAGGGGTGGGCAATGTCGCTCCTGTCGCGGTTTTTTGAAGCTGCTGGCGTTGGCCTTGTGTTTCTGTTTGGCTGCTTTGCCTTTTAATATTTCATCTACTTGCTTCTCAAAAAAAAAAAAAACATTTGTGGCAAGGTCTTAATTGCAGCTCGGAAAATAATCTTCAAAGGATTATATCTCTGTAAGTTTAATTACATCCTTTAAACAAGAATTTTATTATACTTCTTAGAGCGTTATTTTTTGCAGTGTTAGTAAAATTATTGGGCAACTTGCAGGAACTTGTCGTCTAGTGGAATCTGGAGAAATATCTCCTCGTATATCCGATCTCAGATCAGTACGATACTGTAAGCATTCAGTCGATCTGCCATGAATCTGAATTAAAGTTAATGTTTCATATCATTGATGAGAATCAATTGAATTCAATTGACAATTTTGGGTCAATTTCAGGGACTTATCAAACAATAGCTTGACCGGACCTGTGCCTGATTTTCTATTACAGCTACCATCCTTGACTGTGCTGTAAGTTATTTAGGTTAGATTCATCTACATATTCAAGCTGTATTATCTAGGGATCAACCTTATTGCATAAAAAATAAAAATAAAAAAATAAAAAAAGCATTAAGATTGATCAACTTCAACAGAAGTTGCTTTTTGTAAAATCAATGGACCATATTTAATTCCTTTGCAGAAACTTGAGAGGAAACGATCTCATAGGTTCAGTTCCGGTTGGACTCATTGAGAAACAGAAGAATGGTTTGCTGTCATTAAGGTACTTTGCTTTTAGTCTAATGTTCTTGATTCAACAAAGCAGATTTATCATATCGAATTTTAACATTTTATCATCATCTGGTTCGAAAGATGGGTCGTGTGGGGGTGTAAGTGTTTCGGGTAATCAAGTGGTCTATATTAATTTTGAAGAAGACAAAGATTTGAAAGGAGGTATTTTTAGTGGTCCAGCTATTGATCTTTTTGTTGATCTAGGAGATTTGGAACCTTTTGTTCGGAATGGAAAGGTGGGTGATACCGTGGTTTCCTCGTGCCCACCTGTTGCAAGGCGTAATAATAAGAATTTTTTCACTTCAAGAACTCACCGAATGAAGACTAGAAGTGGGGCTCGTGGTCTCAATTTCATTACGTTTGATGATGTGTTGGTGGACCAAATTGCTGGAGGGAAAGATATTGTCAAAGGTCCCTGAGTTTTGTCTGGTATAGTCTGGTTCGTTCAGTATGTTTCTGCTGTGGTGGGTTTTAGTCTTTTTGTTGCTTCCCAGACCTGTTTTGATTGGGACTTTCCAGTTTTGCTGGTCTTGTTTGTTTTGACTCTGTTTTGTGGTGGGCTTCCTCTGTCTTTGTAGCTTGTTGCCCTTGTTCTTGGCGTTGTGTGGTGTGTGCTCAGGTTTTCCTGTGTTTGGTCTTTCTTGGCCCTTAATAAATATGCCTTTGCTGTTCAAAAAAAAAAAAAAAAAAACATTTTATCATCATCTGTTGATTCTAGGTTGGAAGGAAATCCAAATCTTTGTCTTTCGGGATCATGTACAGAGAAAAAAACAAACTCCATGATTAAAGTTCATGTAGTATCATCGGTTGTTTCATTTTTTGTCCTCTTAATTGCAATACTGGGTACTTTATGGATCTTCAAAAGGAGAAAACAAGGAACAATACCCGCTGCATATATAAATTGTCTAAAGTTTTAGAACCTAATTAGAGGCTGTTTGTTTTTTTATCTAAAGTCTTATAAGACCTTAATTTATTAGACATATGGATAAGTCTTAAAAATTAAGATATTATGATATGTTTATTTTTTTTCATTTTGGATGACTTATTATAAATATAAAATCGATTAGGCTGTGTTAGGGTTTCTTCAAAATTGGAAATTTTTGGAAAATTTAATTTTATGATTTTATTATGTGTGGATAAAATTATAAATGTATGAATTGTTATAGAACATTTGTGGAAATTTATTAAAAAAAACTCTACCATATCACTTTTTGAATAAAATAAAAATCAAAAAATTTTACTTTTTCTAAAAGACATATATATCTTAAAATAAGATATAAGTTGGAAAAACAAACAAACTGATTTATCTTAATTTAAGATATAGGAGGCAATAAGTCTTATAGTGAAAAAAACAAACAGCCCCTAAGTTAAATTTCATGTGCTACAAAAAAAAAGACTTGTATTTGTCACTACTATTTTATGGAAGATAAAAATCCGTGACAAATATTAAAAAATTTGAGTTTTTTATTTATTTATTTTTTATTTTTTATTTTTATACCGTAAATACAAGTCTTTTGTCGTGGGGGATCCACAGCAAAAATGATTTTGCATCAGTTAGAGCATCTCCAACAGACTCCCTTAATGACATCCCTTAGCTTAATTAAGGGAGTATGTGTATTTTTACAACTCCAACAACTCCCTAAATGACCCCCTTAATTGTGTTCAAGTGGAGTTCACTCCCTTAATTAAGCGGTGTTTTTATACCCCCTTAAAGTGGGCTCCACCTATTTAAGATTATTTTATTTCTTAAAAACTCCATATAATATTTATTACACAATATCAAACATTTAAATAATAATAATAAATTATTAAAGGGACCATTTAAGGGAGTATTGTTGGAGCACATACTCCCTTAATGGCCCCTTACATCAACATCCACCTTTATTTAAGGGAGTCTCCAAGGTAGACTGTTGGAGATGCTCTTATAGCCCACGGTAAAACTTTTTGCAACAATAGTATTTCCTTTTGTCACGGATTACAACAAATTTTCTTCCTAGAAAAATGTCATTTTTTTTTAGTGAATTGCAATCTTTTATTTAATGGAAGGAGTGGTTCGTTTGAGTTGAAAAATCAAAGATTTTCATACTCCGATGTTGTGAGGATGACCAACAACTTCCAGACTATTATCGGAAAAGGAGGATTTGGAACAGTTTACTATGGATGCTTAGATGACACTCAAGTTGCTGTGAAGATGCTCTCTCCATCGTCGATTCAAGGCTATAAGGAGTTTCAAGCTGAGGTGTATATATATATATATATATACATATATATATAACATTAACTTTGTATTGAAATTTCACAATTTTTTCGTTACCACTAAACTAAGATAATTATGGTTTTTCCTTTACAGGTTGAACTTCTAATGAGAGTTCATCATAAAAACTTGACATCGCTTGTTGGATATTGTGATGATGGCAAGAACATGGGACTAATTTATGAGTTCATGGCTAATGAAAATTTAGAGATGCATCTTTTAGGTTTTCCTTTTCATTTTCAATCTAATTTCAACAGTTGTACGTATAGAAAGTATATATATTGTATATATACTATCAATGGATTTTAATATATTTTTTTCATTAATTGAAACCGATTAATCCGTATAGAAAGCATATATATTTTTAAATGATGCAGACAAGAAAGTTGCAGACATCTTGAGCTGGGAAAAGAGACTTCAGATTGCAACCGAGGCAGCACTAGGCTAGGAATTATAAGATCCGCAATTTTCCTTTTCACTTTCTTCTTTTTTGTTTTATGATTGTAAGTGAACTAAAATATGCATCAAATTAATTTGAAATGTAGGATTGGAATATCTCCACAGTGGTTGTAAACCACCCATTGTTCACAGAAATGTTAAGTCCACAAACATCTTATTGAATGAAAAATTCCAGGCCAAATTGGCAGATTTTGGCCTTTCCCGAATTTTTCCAACGGAAAGTGGAACTCACCTGTTGGCAAGTATTGTCGGCACCCCTGGATACCTCAATCCTGAGTAAGGACTCCTGTTATTGTTATTCTGATCTACTTTTGATGCTATCGATCATCCTCATATAATTATGCAACCATTAATACATTAAAGAACTAGGTTCACCATGTATTGTAAGTTTATATATACTAATTAAGTCATGCATTTCGGCCTTGCAGGTACTATATATCAAGCAGGTTGACTGAAAAAAGTGACATGTATAGTTTTGGAGTGGTTCTTTTAGAGCTAATAACAAGTAAAACCGTGATTGAGAAATCTCGTGCGAGGACTCATATAAGTCAATGGGTGAGTTTTATGCTTGCAAAAGAGCAGATATTAAAAATGTAGTTGATCCAAGATTACATGGAGATTTCAACATCAACTTTGTCTGGAAAGTTGTAGAAATAGCTATGGCTTGTGTTTCTCCTAATTCAGCCAAAAGGCCAACCATGAATCAGGTACTGATGGAGTTGAACGAGTGTTTACCAATCGAGACGGGCTGCAGGGAGGTGGATGATGAGACCGACTTGAAAGATTCCGTCGAATTGGTCAATTTCAATATGCATTCTGAAATATCTCCTCTGGCAAGGTAGTACTTTTTTAATATATGTATACCCTACTCCAGGTAGCGTGATTCTTTATATGTGTGTCATATGTATAATAATAGAGTGTGGATTCTACACGTTTTTTCACTTCGGTATTGTGTAGATGAAAACAGAAATGATTTTGCTTCATTTGATGTAATTTTTCTGAAAAGTGTACGATCAAGAACCTCAAAACATTGAAGATTTACTGTGATTTCATTTAAATATTTGTGTTTCAAAGAAATAATTTAATGTTATCTTATCTTTTTTATTTTTTACTTATTAGCTAGCTGACAAAGAAATAAATGAATGCATAACATAAACCAATTAGAATTTAATTGTAACTTTGGACAGAAAAAATGGATAAATTCTGTCAAATTTAGACCACTTCAAATGTTGAAAAAATAAAATCATGAAAGTGGAAATTAAACTATGGGCAGAACATGTGTTAACTTTGAAATTTTTCATGAGTCAACGGTTCATACACTGGCTATACAATATATGGTCCTTAATTAGGTCGAGTCTTCCTTTACAAAAACAGAAAATATGGTGAGGTTGTCCATGGTCACCTTTGACGCTCAAGTCAGTAAGAGCTCGACTAACCTCATTCGGCTTTATAATAAAAAGAACAATGAAATATATATGAAAGATAAAAATTAGTGAAAATGGTTAAGGAAAATAATGAAAAGCTGTGTAAGAGCTAGGTCAAAACCTGTAAAAATCCCCCCTGCTTGGTGTAGAAGTAGGTTGAATATGTACTACTTCAAGTTGAATATATACTAACATGACCTGAGTGAATAAAATGGATATGCTTTCTTTGTCATGTCTCTCGGTCTCTCTCTGTGATCTTGAAAATGCACCGTTTTTAGCTCTATATAAACACAATGTAACATTGTCAATGTCTTTAGTCTAGGCCTTGGCCCATGTGGATTCATATGATTTGGGCCTTGGCCCATGTGGATTGCCAGACGAATTTAAGTTGTGTCATAAATCGTTACACCAACAAGAAGACTTTAAGAAAGGATAAAATCTTTACCGGACCATTGATATGTTGACATATAAGCACGTGTCAACTTTCTATATATGCAAAATGCACATCAAGATTAAGGACCGATTTTAATAGGTGAGGCCAAATTAAGAACCTTGATTGAAACACCCACTGTCGAATCTTCCAATAGATAAGCTTGGCCATTTATTACTTTCGTTCATGATAGGCTAAGGTACCTGCAGTTTAACACTTTCTCAATTTTTGTCAAGTCATGAATATCAGTCTTTCCACAAATAAAGTTGCTAATTAATTTCTTTGGCTTCTGATAGGCTATAAGATCTTGTAATATCTGTTACTGGTTCTTAATTATTGTACAACTACAACTCCAAGTTGAATTTTCCACACGATAGAAATCTGAACAAAAAAAAAAATTAAAAATTGAGACAGTGTTAGACAGGTACCGTAGCCTATCACAAGCGAAAGTAATTAATTGCAAATTTGCAAGACTTCTTCAAATTTCCGGTTTGGAACTTTTTTCTTAACAAAACTCGAATGAAACAAAAATATAAATATTTAGTGGCAGAGTAGTGTTAAATTTTCATAATAGCTTGTATATTTTTATATGTTTATGAGAACCGCCATATACGTTGAAAACAAATAAGAGCAGACGAGATGAGGTTGGTCCGGTGGAAAAAACCGTTACACCTACACCATGAGACGAGGTTGCGGT
This sequence comes from Acer yangbiense, assembly GCA_008009225.1. NCBI lineage: Eukaryota > Viridiplantae > Streptophyta > Magnoliopsida > Sapindales > Sapindaceae > Acer > Acer yangbiense. The sequence goes on along the minus strand of VAHF01000276.1, from coordinate 37,497 downwards.
TTCGAGTCCTCACTCCCCAAAAAACCCCAAATTAATGTAGTACTTAAATAATAATAAATAAATAAATAAATAAGAGCATCTCTAATGAAAATATGCATTTTGAGAAAACTGAGTGCCGAAAAACCCTCTCCAATGCAATTATCTAACTTCAACATGGAGATGATGTGGCAAAAAAGAGAGTAAAAAAGTTAGAGAATATGGAGTTCAGTTTCTAGCTAATTCTAGAAACTTTCCTGTAAAATGCTTACTAGGGACTAGGATTTCTAACTCTTTCCCACCAATAATGTTAACTACTTTTTCCATAATACAAGACTTCTTCAAATTTCGAGTTGATTTTTCCTCTTGATTTTTCCTATCATAGGTCAAGGATTGACCATCTGTTGACCGAAGACTATGATGAGCCAAATTGTTGCAGCTGATGCCTGAGATTAGTTAGTTATACTCTGTTAATTGACTTAACTACTGTTAGTAACAACCATTTGGAAAGTTAGTTGGGTTGTAATATTTTAGTCAACGTTAGTGGTTATGCAACGTTAGTAACGTTAGCGGTTAGGCGTCATGTGTATTGCGTGACTGGTCTGGTATATTGTAATCAATCAATGAAATACAGAGAAGAGTCTCTAGATAGACTCTGTTTTTCTACGCCATTAATGAAGCTTCAATTCTCTCTGCTCTCTCAAACATTTCATCAAGCAGTTCTTCTTCTATATCAAACACAAGCTCTCAATTATTGTACAACTATAACTCCAAGTTGAATTTTCCATGGGATAGAAATCTGAAAAAAAAAAAAAAAAGTATTGAGAAAGTGTTAGACAGGTACCATAGCCTATCACAAGCGAAAGTAATTAATTGAAATATTAATTTTAATTTAAGATCCAGTAGTTCAAATATGAAATAACATATATATATATATATATATATACACTGTATATATTTTCTCCCCTAAGTGATCCCTTAGGTAGGGTCGTCCTTTACAAAAACAGAAAATCTGGTTAGGGTGACCCCGGTGAGATTGTCCACAGTCACCTCTGACACTCAAGTCAGTAAGATCTCGACTAACCTCATTCGGCTTTATAAAAGAACAATGAAATATATATATGAAAGATAAAAATTAGTGAAAATGGTAGGTCAAAACCTGTAAAAATCCCCCCTGCTTGGTGAAGAAGAAATGTACTACTTCAAGTTGAATATATACTAACATGACCTGAGTGTATAAAATGGATATGATTTGTTCGTCATCTTTCTCGGTCTCTTTCTGTGATCTTGAAAACGCACCGTTTATAGATGTATATCAACAATATGTGACATTGTCAATGTCTTTAATCTGGGCCTAGGCCCATGTGAACTGCCAGTCAATTTAAGTTGTGTCATAAATTATTACACCTGCAATAAGACTTTAGGAAAGGAGAAAATCTTCAGTGCACCATCCGAATGGTGCATCGGACCACTATATGTTGACACTTAAGCACGTGTTAGCTTTTTATTTACTTTTCACACTTTTCATAATTATTTTATTTATTTCTCTTTAATCCCATTTCTTTTTTTATTCTTATTTTACCTTGCACATATTTATGTGTCGACATATCAATGACAGGGTGCACCACTCAGCTTGTGCACCCGGTGCACTGAAGATTTTCTGGAAAGTAATACTTTAACATGATCTCTTTATTTTTATTTTTATTTTTGTTTTTTTAGTCATAAATCATTCTGGATAGTTAATAATTATAAAATACGAGAATCCTGTATATTTTTTTGTTTGAAAAAATATGCGGATTACTTTATAATTTTACAAAGTAAGCTGTGTAATGTAGCATGTAATATTACATAGTGGATTAAGGACATCAAGATTAAGGACCGATTTCGTTGGTGAGGCCAAATTAAGAAGTCTCCTCGGCTTTGATTGAAACACCCGCATGTCGAGTCTTACCGAGTCTTCCAATAGATAAGCTTGGCTGTTGATTACTTTCGTTTCTGATAGGCTAATAGGTCCTCTTCTAACATGTTATCAATCTCAATCACTTTCGAGTACAGCATATTATTGGATTTTAGAATATTGTAGTTAGTGAATATAGTGACATATAAACAACTCAGGACAGGGGTACTTAAAACTTTTTTTTTGAAGGAAATCTAATTTCATCAACTGATCAACCTATTTTTCATGTTTGGTAATTCTTTGTACATAGAATCATTTATGTATTATGGAACTAACTTTTGAAGATTTAACCGTGTGACCTTAAATGTTATTTTACACCGAATTAAACCTAAAACAGTGGTGAAGAGAAACTGCACAAAATGTTTAGAATTTAATTGTAACTTTGGACAGAAAAAAATGGATAAATTCTGTCAAATTTAGACCACTTCAAATGTTTAAAAAATAAAATCATGAAAGTGGAAAACTATGGGCATGAACATGTTTCATGAGTCAACGGTTCATACACTAGCTATACAATATACAGTCCTTAGGTCGAGTCTTCCTTTACAAAAACATAAAATATGGTTAGGGTGACCCCGGTGAGGTTGTCGGTGGTCACCTTTAATGCTCAAGTCAGTAAGAGCTCGACTAACCTCATTCGGTTTTATAAAAGAACAATGATATATATATATATATATATATATATATATATATATATATATATATATATATGAAAGATAAAAATTAGGGAAAATTGTTAAGGCAAATAATGAAAAGCTGTGTAAAAGCTAGGTCAAAACCTGTAAAAATCCCCCCTGCATGGTGTAGAAAATGGTTGAACATGTACTACTTCAGGTTGAATATTTACTAACATGACCTGAGTGCATACAATTGATCAGCTCTATATCTACACAATGTCTCTAGTACGGGCCTTGGCCTATGTGGACTACCAGAATACTTTAACATGATTTTTTATTTATTTATTTTTTTTTTGGTACGGATATTAACACCTATAAATGTGATAAACACACCCATATTTATAAGTACATTTATATCTGAAATTTAAAATTAAATTATTATTGTGAGCTTTCATCTTAATACCAATAGTACCCTTATTTAAATGAACATATTCATTTTAATACAATTTATTTATAAACTCTCTTAAGTTATGAACACACCCAATTTACAAATGATAAATTCTTAAGTTTTCCATGCTCGAAAACATAGTACAATCGTATTAAGTTCTTTGTCATCAACAACTGAATCAGATATCTTCTCAACATTTACAAATCTCAAGCATCATCTATGTTGATAATAATTAAGTTGTTGATATCTATTACAACAGATTTCACATCCTCATACCACTGTTGATCTCTTGGATGCACAACGATATGTACTGTTATCTTTAAAAAAAAATTACTTCTCACTTTTTGTTTATCGATAGAGTTTATAACAAAATAATAATAATAATAATAATAATAATAATAATAATAAGTACATCTGTGTGATCAGAGTCCTTTGAAAATTCTTTTTTCCGTTACTTTGTTTTATGATAATGAGAGATTTTGATACTTAAAATAGAATTAGGGTTTAGGTTTTTTTTAATTTTTTAAATTTTTTTTTTTTTTATGATATAGTTGTAATTAATGGGTGTACATAGTATTTGGTTTATTTTTAATTAAATTAATTTGTCTTTATTTGTAAATTTCTTTTGGGATATTTTTGTAATTAATTTTTTTTATTAAAATATGGGTATGATTATCATATTTATGGGTGTCAATATTGTCATTTTTTTTTCTTTCTTTTTTTTAGTCATAAATCATTTCAGATAATTAATGATCATAAGATGAAAGAATCTCGCATAATTTTTTATTTGATAAAATGTGCAGATCACTTTATAATGTTACAAAGTATAAGTTATGTAATGTAGTTAGACCCGTGTAATATTATATAGTGGATCCCGTACGAAAAAATGTACAAGATTCTCATATGATTTAAAAATTGTGAAACTTGAACCGGTATGTATGCACATCAAGCTGTACCCTGTAAGCCATATTTGCAATTCCTCAAGCAGTACTTCTCAGCTGATCATTGGCAATTAAACCAACTCAGAATTGGTAAGAACCTTGGAAAAAATAGAATATCAATTCTGTCAATTTTGGACCATTTCAACGGCTGAAAAATCTATGAGGCAAGAGAAGATATGTTTCAAAAAATCTAATCGGTTCTAGTTCACCTTAAATAATAGTATAACTCAATTGATATAGCTCTACATTGATGTGTGTGCGGCCCATATGATTGTAAAATGAGCATGGAGAGATTCGAACCACTCACCACTAGACATGGCACCGGTTCGGTTCGAACCGGCGAACCGAACCAAAACCGAACCATCCGGAACCGGTTTTCTAGTACTGGAACTGGAACCGGACCGTGAACCGGAAACAAGGCTATTCCGGTTCCGGTTCCGGTTCCAGTTCGAACCGGCGGTTCCAACATATATATATATTTTAAATTAGTTTTTAAAAAAATGGGTTGAATGGTTCAATTTTACATTTTTTGTGCTAAAAATTAAGTGCAAGACCAATTTTACATTTTTTAGTTTTATTTTAATTTAATTTTTTAATTTGTCATTTATTTATTTTATTTTATTTTCGGGTGACCCAATAAAATGCATTTACAATTTTACATGTCTAATTTTTTTTATTAAATAAGATTAAATATAAGGAAAAAAAAAAAAACCGAACCGCTGGAACTGTCGTTTCCGAAATGGAACCGACCAGAACCGGCGTCTTGTCTACTCACCACCAATGTGGGAGAGAGATGCACTATGCTAAGAAATGATATGCATCGTCAGTTGTTACGATCTTAAATCTTACCATTTAATCATCAACAGTTGATTTTAGCAACTTGCAACATTAGCACTTTCTTGGAATTAGAAAAATTTTTAGGAATTGAAAATTTAATTAACATTTAATTAATATATTTTAGGAAGTAGATAAATTAATGTTTAAGGAAATAAATTAGAATTTTTTTGAAATTACAGTTGAAATAGAAAATTATTGAAAAGAATTATGAGATTCCATTTTAAAATTGTAATTCTAATTATAACTGTAAATATACAAGTCAAAAATAAATTTGGGCCACAGTTTTGCTGCTACCAGCCAAACCAATCAAGTCTATTTGGTTGTTTTCAATAGAGCTCAAAAGCTGAATAATATTCATAGATGGACATTAACATTAAAAGACCCGATGATATTTACATCTCAGAAAAATTGTATATGCACAAAAAGGACTTTGAAAATATGTGCAGATGTCGATATCATATAACTTCTGGAATGGTGTACTTTTAGCATTTTGAGAGTAAAAGTCTTGATCCGTGACATTAAAACAAAATACTGTTCTCTGAACCCTCTGCCCCGTTGCAATGAATTCTAACATTCTAGATTCTACATGCAACCCCACAAGGTTCAACAATTTTATAGTCAAAAGATCGAGATGCATTCTAATATATGATGTTTTATTCAATTACGTACTAGTTGGTCATTCTTGTACTTCATTACGTTGTGGCAGTATAAATTGTCTGATGATTAATGCCTTGCATTGCATTTCTATCCAGAGCAACGTATCAAGAAGAAGAAACCGCAATATGGAGACTCTCAAGCTGTTGATATTTTCATTTCTTGGTATACTTGCTCTCACAGTTCTCGTCCATGCCCAGACTCAATCAGGTTAGACTTGGAGTAATTAACTCAACCGTTTGGAATATATATTAAGACTTTGTTTTTAATTTCTCTCCAAATTTATCTCTGTCAGGCTTTATTAGCATCGATTGTGGATTGCCAGAAAATTCTGAATATAGCGACAAGAAAACAGGCATAAATTACACTTCGGACTTAACCTTCACAGAGTCAGGTGTAAGTTACAATATATCAAGTGAATACAACAGGGACACCCTGGAACAACCATTCCTGACTGTCAGAAGTTTCCCTGAAGGAACGAAAAATTGTTACACTCTGAAACCTGCTCCAGGAGATAGCAAGTTTCTTATTAGAGCAAGTTTCATGTATGGGAATTATGACGGCGAAAATAAACTACCGAGTTTTGATCTCCTTCTTGGAACTGATGTGTGGGATTCAGTGGAATTGGCAGATGCATCCACCATCATTTTCAAGGAAATTATCCATGTCTCTCTGAGAAATTATATAGATGCATGTCTTGTAAATAAGGGGTCAGGAACACCTTTCATATCCTCGTTAGAATTACGACCCTTGAAGAATTCCACGTATCCAGCTGCTAATTACGGAACATCATTGCTTCTCTATTCGCGATTGGATGTTGGTTCAACAGCTAATGATAATGAAACATACAGGCAAGTTGTTTTTAATTGTAAAAAAAGTTTTATGATTGAATATTTGTTACTAATTTATATAATTATTAGAACTGTAACATGTAGGTTCAAAGATGATGATTTTGATCGCATATGGTCTCCCTACAGCAGAACCAACTGGGTGACAGTAAGTAGTTCATTCAAAATTAACAATGTCGACAGTCTGAACCAGCTGCCACCATCTATGGTTATGCAGACAGCCGCCATGCCAGCAAATGGTAACGATTCATTGGTATTCGACTGGAAGCCTAGTGATTCCCCATTACAGTTCTTTGCATACTTTTACTTTGCGGAGCTTGACCAAAGCCAAGCAAATAACCAGACTAGAAAACAAAATATCTATCGGAATGGGCAATTATGGACACAGCCTTTCGTTCTGCCTTACTTGTCGGTGAAAACTATATACAGCAAAAGTGAAATACCCTTAAGTGAGTTTACAATCAACAAAACTGAGGATTCACCACTGCCGCCCATCCTCAACGCCCTTGAGTTATATGTATCAAAACAATTTCTACAATTGTTATCAAACCAAGAAGATGGTATATATGTTTCTATCGGCTGTAGAGGATATATATATCAGTTTTTCTTTCTCTCTTTTTATTGTTGGGCTTTTGGGTCTGATTGTTTCTAACGGTTTCATTTTTGTATTTGCATATAAAACTATTAGTTGATGCTATAATGAATATCAAGACAAAGTATGGAGTCAAAAGAAATTGGCAAGGAGATCCGTGTGCCCCTGTGAAATACTTGTGGCAAGGTCTGGATTGCAGCTACTTTAACAATAATTCTCTACGGATAACATCTCTGTAAGTTTTATTACGGCCTTTAAATGCGTATCCTGTACATATTTGCCCCAATTCCCAAATTCTAGTACTATTACTAAAATTATTGTGCAAGCACATGCAGAAACTTGTCTTCCAGTGGAATATCTGGGGAGATATCTCCTTATATATCTGGTCTCAAATTGATCCAATCTCTGTGAGCTTTTTAATCTGTCATCAATCTGAATCAAAGTTAATGTTAACCCACTATAAATATTATATTGATGATGAGGATTTACTTAACATTTTTTATCACCATTCCAGGGACTTATCGAACAATAATTTGACTGGACCAGTGCCTGATTTTCAGCTACCATTCTTGACTGTACTGTAAGTTTTCCTGATTGTGATGCATAACAGAAGTTACTTTATCATTAAAAAAAATGAAACAAAAAAAATAAATTTCATATTTGCAGAAATTTGAGAGGAAACAATCTTCAAGGTTCAGTTCCAGCTGGACTTATTGAAAAATGGAAGAATGGTCTCCTGTCACTAAGGTTAGTTTACAGTCTTTTTAAGTTCTTGATAAATGCCCTTCTTGATAAGTCTTTTTATAAGGTCTATAATGATTGGTATCCTTATCTCTCTTGTTTATAGCGTGGATGGAAATCCAGATCTTTGTCTTTCAATATCATGCACACAAAAAAAGAAAACCATTGTCGTTCCAGTTCTAGCATCATTTCTCGCAGTTTCAGTCCTCATAGCTGCAGCATTATCTATTCTGTGGATCCTCAAAGCAAGAATCCAAGGTACACGAAGACTTTGCAGCACAAAAAAGTTAAAAAAATGTATTCTATGAATCATGCTTGTGAGACTCATCAATTTATTTTCCAGGAATCACTTGGAACAAAAATAATAGATCACTGGAGCTGAAAAATAGAAGGTTCTCTTACTCTGATGTTGTAGGAATTACTAACAACTTTGAGAGGATTGTTGGACAAGGTGGTTTTGGAACAGTTTATCATGGAAACTTAGATGATCACACGCAAGTTGCTGTGAAGATGCTATCACTATCATCAATTCAAGGCCATAAGCAGTTTCAAACAGAGGTATCTATATATGTACATGTTCAAAACTTGTACAGAGTTTTTTCAACTTTGTTATAAAATGTAAGACTGACATACGATTTTATTTACAGGTTGAACTTCTTTGGAGAGTTCATCATAAGAACCTGACAAGCCTTGTTGGGTATTGTGACGATGGCACGAACATGGGACTAATCTATGAGTTCATGTCTAATGGAAACTTAGAATCACATCTCTTAGGTTTGTTCATTAGTTTGTTTTTTGTTTTCTTGTTAATTATGCATGTATAAGTCTGTGCTGCTTTTTATATTTTAGCAATCCACATTCAATGAATAGAACAAAGTTTTTTCAATAATTAATAAAAAAAATTGATAGCTTTTTCACATTTGTTTTTTTATAGATGAAGGAAGCAGTACTGCAGATATCTTAAGTTGGGGAGGGAGGCTTCGAATAGCAACAGAGACAGCTCAAGGTCCGGAGATATTTGTATGATTTTCAGTTTAATGGCCACATCGACTCTTATATTTATGTAGATGGTTGATAAATTGAATTTGAAATATAGGATTGGAGTACCTCCATAGTGGCTGTAAGCCACCCATAGTCCACAGAGATGTGAAACCTACAAACATCTTATTAAATGAAAAATTCCAGGCAAAGATGGCTGATTTTGGCCTTTCACGAATTTTTCCAGTTGAAAGTGAAACTCATGTGTCAACGATCGTTGCAGGCACTCCTGGATACCTCGACCCTGAGTAAGCCATATATGGAATGAAAGTGACTTAATTAATTTGATTTATTTGAAGTTAATATAGACTGAGTCATACGTTAATGGCCTTGTAGGTACTATAAATCAAACAGATTGACAGAAAAAAGTGATGTGTATAGTTTTGGAGTGGTTCTCTTACAGATAATCACAAGTAAACCAGCTATTGAAAAATCCGAAGCTAGGACTCATATTATTGAATGGGTGAGTTTCATGCTTGCAAAAGGAGATATTAAAAACATTGTTGATCCAAGATTACAAGGAGATTTCGACACGAACTCTGTCTGGAGAGCTGTAGAAGTAGCTATGGCTTGTGTTTCTCAAAGTTCAGCCAAAAGACCGACAATGAATCAGGTAGTGATCGATTTAAATGAGTCCTTGGCAATTGAGATAGCTCGTACAAATGTTGGCCATGAGACTGAATCAAGATCGATTAGTTTGAATCTGCATTCTGAACTACTTCCCCTTGCTAGGTAGTACTTTCTAAATGTATCTTGTGTGTCTTCTTTGTATGATAATCGTCGTAACCACAGATCACAACCATATTATTAATAGCTCGTGGAAATTAAGAACAAGACTTTGTTCTAGTGTCTGAAAATAATATTTTGAAGCTTTTGTATATTCTGCCATATCTTGGCAATGGAACTTATTTTGTACACCTGTTCTTGAGTGATTCTGTTCTAGCAATATCTATCACTCACTAAAATATCTTAAAATTTATGAGAAGAATGCTGGAGAAAAACAGGGTTGCACATGATTAATTGAATGCCAAAGAGATATTCAAAGGATGAAGTAATTAATAGTAGAAGATGATAGGTCCCTCTCTCTATATATTGTTTATGTACCAAATTTTGCTAAATTCGACATCGACATCGATTCAAGGGAGAATTCTCACTAAAATACAAGGAAAATGAGCCCACAAAATAGGCATCGGATAATCGGTTCCTCATGGGAAGTTCCGAGGTCCGGTCAGCTTTTCCTTAATTCTAGTCTGCCCCATGTGTTAGGAAAATGACCATAAAACCACCTTGTTCATCTTTTTCCAATGAAAAATCAACAGATTGGTATCAAAATAAGGTCTGCTAGATCAAAATAAGACTGTAATTTGAGGGAGAATTCGAAAAACCCTCCTGGGTTTGACCAAAATTGCTCTTGTTTGTAATTAAATTAAAACTTATTTACCATTAGCTAAAAACATCCTAGGGTTTTTGGAATTCTTCCAATGTGTGTTACAGTTATAAATAGTAACTGATCTTAACAGAGTAGTTCACATCTAACCAATTCTGAGACTTAGCTGCCTGTGCTGATGTTAACCACCGTTATTATGCTCTGTTATTTGCTAAGCATTCTTATACTTATCACCTGAAAGGGCAACTGGGGTCTAGGGGTGGGTTTATTTGGGTTCAATTTTGGATCCGACCAAACCAAACTAACATTATAATCAAATTGTGTGTTCGAGTTATGTCCCCTCTTCAAATTTTCTGCCCAGAGTTTTCCACTTTCATAAATTTGTATTTTTCAACATTTGAAGTGGCCTAAATTTGACAGATAATTTATTCATTCTTTTTTCTCTCCAAAGTTACAATTAAATTCTAAATCGGTGTGATTGTATTGTTCAGTATTTGCTTTTTTCATTGCAAAATATCACTTGCAGCATTCAAGCGCATATCTCCGATTAATTTTGATGTTATGTCATGCATTATCATTTCTCTCTTTGCCAGCTATTCACTAAAAAAAAAAAAAAACATAACAATACATAAATTATTTGATAATCAAATATATATAAATTAAATAAATCAAAACAGATTGATTTTCAATGTTTTAAGACACCCGTACACTTTTCACTTTTCAGAAAAACAACTTCAAATGCAGGGATCATTTCTTGGTGAGCTTTTTGTATGAGATTACTACTGAACCCTTTGAACTGCATGAAATGAAAGTATGTGAATTGGCTTAACATGAACTTTTTATGTGACTTCCTTTGTATATATATGTGTTTGTAGGGATCATTTCTTGGTTCTGTTTTATGATAATTGGAATATAATTGGTAGGCTCAATATCTGTTAAACAATCTTATTAAAGTCCGTTTACTATAATCAGGAATCCTAATCAATGCGGGAAAGGGCTACAGTGTTTACTAAAATATTGATCAATTGAGAATCAAATTATGTGGGTTTTACACACAAATCAAAAATTGAGTTCTTGTTGGAAAGGGAACTTAGGGTGACATGACTCGAACCTACAATTAGGTGTGAGGGGCATACCATTAGGCACTGGGCCAACTTCATCCACTTATAGCTCAACTTAATAAATAATCAGCTTGACAGAAAGGTAAGTAAACTAAACTTTAAAATTTCCCAAGGGGCATAGCTCGGCTGATAGCTAGACAAGCTTAGGGTTTGAGCAAATGACTCACAAGTCAGCGGCTTGAATCCTATCAATGACAAAAAGCTTTAAAAAAAATACCTAGTTTAGATAGATAGATAGATAGATCGAATATGTGTAAAAAAAAATTAAAAAAAAAATTAAAAAATTAAAAAAATTAAAAAAAAAAACTTTAAAATTGCTTTGATTTTGAAAGGGTGAAAAATGTAATTGATAAAATGACAAAAATAGATATCATTAAACAATAAGAAAAATAATCAATTGGTATAATAATTATAGATTTAAAAATTAAATATAAATATAATTATAATAAATATGAAATATTAAAAAATACATAATAAAAAATAAAAATTAAAACTTCAAATTTAAAATATTATTAATAGATATAAGAGCATTATTGTCATTCTATTAAAATAGTAAGGGTATTATGGAAATTCCAAAGATAAGGGGTTAATTTCTCCAATAATCAGTTTTCAAAAACAACCTCAACCAACTTTTTAAAAACTGATAATTTGTGAAGCAAATGATGAAATAAGCTATTTTTTTTGGAAGTTTATTAAACACCTATGTACAACTATGAATAGCATCTCTCAACAATTAATAGTAAAAATGTACAACTGTTAAATTAATTGTTTTCAAACAATTTTCATTTGAAAAAACAAAAAAGAGAACAATATATTCAGAGGTGAGAAAAAAAAAAACATAGCATTCAATTTTCTAGATTTAGTCCGTTATATTAAAAAGAGTAATTGGCACAAATCCCCCCTCGAGTGTATATATATTTGCATGTTGCCCCCTAAACTTTTTTTTTAGGCATGTTGCCCCCTGAACTATCACTTTATTGGCAATCCTTTGGTTTTTTCCCCCCTGAGGGGGCATTTTTACTCTTGTTCTGCCAATAAGTGATAGTTCAGGGGGCAACATGCCTAAAAAAAAAGTTTAGGGGGCAACATGCAAATATATATACACTCAAGGGGGGATTTGTGCCAATTACTCTATTAAAAAAGTGAAAAGGGAAAATATCATTTGAGTCCCTAATGTTTACCCTATTATCCATTTGGGTCATCGTCGTTCCAGTATTGGCTATGCAGGTACCAGTCGTTTCAATTAATCCCTATTTTAGTCCCTACTGTCCAATTTCGTTAGGGTTTCTCAAAATTTCGTTAGGTCAACGAGGGTAAGACGGTAATTCATGTCAGAGTTTCTAGAAGCATATCTAATAAAAGGGCATAATGGTAGTTTTAAAATTAATTAAAAAAATGAAAAATAAAATAAATACAACTAATTAAATTTAAAAATAAAACTAAATAAAAAATGAACATCTCTTTCGCGAAATTAATTAAAAAAAATGAAAAAAAAAATACAACTAATTAAATTTAAAAATAAAACTAAATAAAAAATGAACATCTATTTCTCGAAATTAATTAAAAAAATGAAAAAAAAATACAACTAATTAACTTTATAAATAATTAAATTTAAAAATAAAACTAAATAAAAAATGAACATCTCTTTCTCTACCACTCTTCTCGCTCTCTCTCACAACTTCTAAATCGCCACCGCTAATTCTCTCTCTCTCAGATTCACAACCTAGATTCTCTCTCTCTCTCTCTCTCTCTCTCTCTATCTCTTTGTCTTTTCTAATTCTCTCTTTCTTTCGATTAACTCTTTCTCTCGCTCATCTCTCTCACCAGTCACCACCACCGTCTTTCTCTCTCACACACCAATCACCACCGCTTCTTTCTCTCTCACACACCAATCACCATTTGAAGTGGCCATGAGACTGAATCAAGATCGATTAGTTTGAATCTGCATTCTGTACTACTTCCACTTGCTAGGTAGTGCTTTCTAAATGTATCTTGTGTGTCTTCTTTGTATAATAATCATCATAATGACAGATCACAACCATATTATTAATAGCTCGTGGAAATTAAGAACAGGACTTTGTTCTAGTGTATGAAAATAATATTTTAAAGCTTTTGTATATTCTGCCATATCTTGGCAATGGAACTTATTTTGTACACCTGTTCTTGGGTGATTCTGTTCTAGCAATATCTATCACTCACTAAAATATCTTAGGAAAATGACCCAGTCTGCCCCATGTGTTAGGAAAATGACCATAAAACCACCTTGTACATCTTTTTCCAATGAAAAATCAACAAATTGATAACAAAATAAGGTCTGCTAGATCAAAATAAGACTGCAATTTAAGGGAGAATTCCAAAAACCCTCATGGGTTTGACCAAAATTGCTCTGGTTTGTAATTAAATTAAAACTTATTTACCATTAGCTAAAAACATCCTAGGGTTTTTGGAATTCTTCCAATATGTGTTACAGTTACAAATAGTAACTGATCTTAACAGAGTAGTTGACGTCTAACCAATTCTGAGACTTAGCTGCCTGAGCTGATGTTAACCACCGTTATTATGCTCTGTTATACTTATCACGTGAAAGGGCTACTAGGGTCTAGGGGTGGGTTTATTTGGGTTCAATTTTGGATCTGACCAAACCAAACTAACATTATAATCAGATTGTGTGTTCGAGTTATGTCCCCTCTTCAATTCCCATCTCTTGAGAAGATATGAAATGTTAAGACTGTATTAAACAAATTTTCTGCTCAGAGTTTTCCACTTCCATAAATTTGTATTTTTCAACATTTGAAGTGGTCTAAATTTGACAGATAATTTATTCATTCTTTTTTCTCTCCAAACCAAAGTTACAATTAAATTCTAAATCGGTGTGATTGTATTGTTCAGTATTTGCTTTTTTCATTGCAAAATATCACTTGCAGCATTCAAGCGCACATCTCTGATTAATTTTGATGTTATGTCATGCATTATCATTTCTCTCTTTACCAGCTATTCACTTAAAAAAAAAACACATAACAATAAATTCTAATTAAAAAAGGAGAAAATCTTCACCGAGCCACTGATATGTTGAAATATAAGCACGTGTCAGCTTTCTATTTATTTTATTTATTTTTCTTTCATCCCATTTCTTTTTTTATTCTTATTTTACCTTACACATAGTACTTATGTGTCGACATATCAGTGGCCGGGTGCACCACTCAGCTTGTACACCTGGTTCACTGAAGATTTTCTGAAAAGGAAGACTTTAACATGATCTCTCTCTTTTTTTTTTTTTTTTGTCATAAATCATTTCCGACAATTAATAATACATAATGGATCCATACGGAAAAAACGTTCAGGGTTCTTATATGATTTAAAAATTGTGAAAATTGAACCAGTATATATGCAAATGCACATCAAGATTAAGGACCGATTTCAATAGGTGAGGCCAAATTAAGAACTTTGATTGAAACACCCACTGTCGAGTCTTACCAAGTCTTCCAATAGATAAGGGCCCGTCCTGCAAGCCGTTTTTTGTTTTTGTTTTTCGAAAAGAAAAATGAAAATGAAAACAGTGTTTTTGGTTTTATTTTTGAATTCCGAATACGCGTCTGGTAGCATTTACTGGAATCCGTATTTTGAAAATAAAAACAAAAAAAACGCGTCTGGTAGGATAATTGAAAACTTTCGAAAATTGAAATATCAATTTTTAATTTTTGTTTAATATTATAACAATTATAAATAAATAATTAAATAATTAATAAAAAAACATTTTGTAATTTAATTTAGGGTTTAACAAATGTAACAGTTGAAGAGGAAGAGGAAGAAGAAGAAGACCAGATCAGTGGTGATCGGCGTCAGTAGATCGGAGGGTCAAGAAGTCGACCAGGTGTCCAACGGAAGAAGAAAAGAAGAAGAAGAAGAAGAAGAACGGCGTCAGCAGATCGGCGGCGATCAGCGTCAATAGATCGGCGATCAAGAAGTCGTCCAGGCATCCAGAAGAAGAAGAAGAAGATCCAAGCGTCCAGGCATCCAGCGGAAGAAGAAGAAGAAGATGAAGAAGAAGAAGAAGAAGAAGAAGAAGAAGAAGAAGAAGGCCATCGGAGGCGAGTGGCGACCAGATCGGTGGCCGTCGGAGGCAAGTGGCAGCGGCGACCATCGAAGACCGTCGAAGAAGAAGAGGAAGAGGTATGGTCGAAGAAGAAGGAGAAGATGTCTGGTGGAAGAGAAAAAAGAAAAAAAGAAATATTGTTAATGATATGGGTCCCACTTATTTAATGATATGGGACCCACTTCATTTGAAAAGCAAAAACAAATTTAAGAAAAACAAGTTTTTTTTGTTTTTCAAATTTTCCACTTTTAACACTGGTTTTGTTTTTCATTTTGTTTTTGTATTTTGAAAATAAAATGAAAAACGGTTACAGGACGCGAATTCGAAATCATTTTTAGAAAACAAAAACGAAAACAGGCTGAAAACAGCCTGCAGGACAGGCCCAAGCTTGGCCATTTATTACTTTCGTTTCTGATAGGCTAATAGGTCCTTGTCTAACATTTTATCAATCTCAATCACTTTCGAGTACAGCATATTATTGGATTTTAGAATATTGTAGTTAGTGAATATAGTGACATATAAACAACTCAGGACAGGAATACTTAAAACATTTTTTTTTTTGTGAAGGAAATCTAATTTCATCAACTGATCAATCTATTTTCATGTTTGGTAATTCTTTGTACATAGAATCATTTCTGTGTTATGGAAATAATTTTTGAAGCCAGCTTGAATCGTGTAACCTTAGATGTTATTTTTACACCTAATTAAACCTAAAACAGTGGTGAAGAGAAACTGCACAAAACGTTAGAAGATTGTTGTTCAATGCATAATTATAGTGAAAATGATGGATTCATAATGTTTAGAAAAAAATCCTGTCCCAAAATTTGAAAAAGTCTTGAAATTTATTACTTTCGTTCATGATAGGCTAAGGTACCTGCAGTCTAACACTTTCTCAATTTTTGTCAAGTCATGAATAGTCTTTCCACAAATAAAGTTGCTAATTAATTTATTTGGCTTCTGATAGGCTATAAAGTAACCTCAATTATTGTACAACTATAACTCCAAGTTGAATTTTCCACGGGATAGAAATCTGAAAATAAAAAATAAAAAATTGAGAAAGTGTTAGATAGTTACCATAGCCTATCACAAGCGAAAGTAATTAATTGAAAGACTTCTTCAAATTTCTTTTTTATTTTTTTGAAAGGGACTTCTTCAAATTTCTGGTTTGGAATTTTTTTCTTAACAACACTCGAATGGAACAAAAATATAAATATTTAGTGGCAAAGGTAGTGTTAAATTTTCTTAATTGTATATTTTTATGTGTTTATGAGAAGTGGTATACATGTTGAAAACAAATAAACGGTTTGATGTTGATGAATCTAGTTAAGGACCACTGCGGGCTCAAGCCAAAAAAAAAAAAAAAAAAAAAAAATCTCTCTTTTTTTTTTATTTTTTTTATTTTAATTATTAGACTTAAAAATTATAATGAGAATATAATTTTAATTTAAGATCTAGTAGTTCAAATATGAAATAACATATATATATATATACTGTATATATTTTCTCCCCTAAGTGATCCCTTAGGTCGAGTCTTCCTTTACAAAAACAGAAAATCTGGTTACGGTGACCCCGGTGAGATTGTTGACGACACGTCGTTGCAGTGTCGGTCAAAAGATGAACAATTAAGTTCGACCTCGCTAGCGCGTGAGTCATAGAGACTAGCACAGCGGCAAGTGAGGGTATCGTTCCGCAGGGAGATAGAATCCGTCGACCGTTACCGGTTCTAGCTATTATTACAACACGCCAAGCGGACTCGTGTGTTGCGTGTATGGAAAATGTAAATAATAATATAAATAAATAAATGATAAACAATAATATTTACAATGATAGGATGGAATGGAGAGATGACATGAAATGTGGTTACACTAGGGAAACGATTCAACCATAACAATCCTCCTAATTAAGCTCTAGACTCACTTAGTCCGTCAATGTGCAAATATATAATAGACTCGTGTCCCCTTAATTGATCTCTAATCTCTCTCGAGTCTTAGAAATCACATCCACACATACGTATGGATTCATTAAGTACCGTAGGACACACATACGAGTCATGTATGCTGGCCAAGTGATCTCTCAACTTTCCGGTCAAATACATTGGTTATTTCGTTGGGCATGTAATACGCAACCGTATGGGCCATACTACAGCTAATAATTCATCCACGAGGCTCACCAAATACGGGATGGCAACCAAGTGAAAGCATTAAGAATACGAGATACCCATATAACACGAATGTTATATGCTCGTGTCCTCTTAATTAATCTCTACCCTCTCTCGAGCGACATAGAGATTACATCCATGCATAAATGCTTGGATTCATTAAGGACCATGGGACACACACACGAGCTCTACACGCCAGCTTAGTGATCTCTCATCTTTCTGGTCAAATGTAAAGGATATCACGTTGAGCATGTCAATGCGACACCACGCAATATATAACACACAGTTTAAATATCATTCACGAAGCGGCTAACCAAGTGAAAGCATTAGGCAATGAAATACCCCTATAACTACACGAGCACAAGAGGAATTCAATTTGTCTTTACTCTAGATACGGATTCGGTTTTATCAATTTCCCTAGGATGGCTAAAAATGGGAAACAAGTTTACCTAACACTAATGTGCATCAATGTAATTGTTAAACATTAAGAACATTCAAATGAATTAAGGGTTCTCCTCTTGACTTGGGAATTTTTCCTAAATCAATTCATCACCCATTCCGGCCAAGCATGGGCAAATGTGTCTTAAAAAGACCCATTAAGTACAAGGATGTGAACCAAAACCAATATAGCAACTAAATGCATAAACTAGCCTTTTATACTCTTTGGGGATAAAATCCCTAACACTCAAATCACTCAATAAATGGTATTTTGGTCATCCACTAGCATACAAACAATCATGGAAAGTTAAATTATACTATTCCTAATTTAATTTACTCTACTCCTAATCCCATTCAAGCATACATGTCAATTTGGACCTCCACACACATGGATATTGCAATTAAAGCTTAATTCATGAAATTATCAAAGAGTAAAACAAAACCCATATGAATTTGAGCACAAACAACATATATAACACAAGTGTAGGTTTACAAAATTCCCCAAATCGGGGTTACACATCAAAGAAATGAAAATTACAAAGAAATGAGTAAATAAAATCAAACCCTTGAAAACAAGCCTCCAAAGATGCTTCATATCTTTCCTAGCTCGAAATTGCTCTTAATTCCTTGAAATTTCATCTAAAATGGATGGAGGAAGTGAAAATGGGGGTAGTGGAGATGTTTGGGAAGCTCCCATGGAGGTTCTTCCTCCATGGGAGCATGGGCCTCTCCTTTATTGGGTGAAGAAAATGAAGAAGATGAAGAAGATGGCAGAACTTTGGTGTGGAGCGTGAAAGAGGAGAAGAGAAAGAGATGGAGAGTTAGGGATTGAGTGATTCTTCTTAGAAGAGAGAGAATATGGGATATTTATAGTGGGGAGAGTTAGGGTTCAAAAATAGGGGTAAAAAGACATGAATACCCCTAAAGAAAAGTCCTAAAAAACAAAATCTGGTGCAGGTCGTAGTACGCTTTAACGTCCTATCTGACGAACACATTCTGCTGAAAGTAGCGGTACAGAACGCGGTACGCATTTTTGTTTGACACGGTACGCTTTAACGAAATCTAGAAAATGTCAACTAAAATTTCTTTCGTTCATTCGCGCTGCGTTTTGGCCCGAAAACACCTCGTTTCCACACAATGACTTCCCAAAATAAAATGAACCTGTACAAGGCTCACAAAACATATTATATTCACAAAAACACTCGAAAACAAAAGCAAACGATAGGAAATGGGGACCTCAAAAGGTGTATAAATCGTTCCGATCAATTGTCTGTAGTCACCTTTGACGCTCAAGTTAGTAAGATATCGACTAACCTCATTCGGCTTTATAAAAGAACAATGAAATATATATATATGAAAGATAAAAATGAGTGAAAATGGTTAAGGAAAATAATGAAAAGCTGTGTAAGAGCTAGGTCAAAACCTCCCTTGGTGAAGAAGAAGAAGGTTGCATATGTACTACTTCAAGTTGAATGTTTACTAACATGACCTGAGTGTATAAAATGGATATGATTTGTTTGTCATCTCTCTCGGTCTCTTTCTGTGATCTTGAAAACGCACCGTTTATATATATAGCTGTATATCAGCAATATGTGACATTGTCAATGTCTTTAATCTAGGCCTAGGCCCATATCGATTCATACGATTTGGGCCTTCCCCCATGTGAACTACTAGACAATTTAAGTTGTGTCATAAATTATTACACCTGCAATAAGACTTTAAGAAAAATTAGAGAGAGAATCATGAGAGAGAATCTTAGAGAGAGAAGCTCCCAATCAATTGAGCATGCAAGGAACTCTGATTTCAGGAAGAACCTGTATTCCATCTTTGTCAATAACCTGAATCAGA
Source organism: Acer yangbiense (assembly GCA_008009225.1). Classification (NCBI taxonomy): domain Eukaryota; kingdom Viridiplantae; phylum Streptophyta; class Magnoliopsida; order Sapindales; family Sapindaceae; genus Acer; species Acer yangbiense. The sequence goes on along the minus strand of VAHF01000276.1, from coordinate 17,803 downwards.
AGGTCGACCTTCTCTATCTTTGGGGGTTATTCAAACCTTTTGGCAAGGTGAGAGATATTCACCTCTCGGAGGCTAACAACACAAGGAAGTAAGGCTTCGCCTTTGTTAGATTCGCCACTTTGGAGGAAGCGGAAAGAGTGGCGGAAATGACTAACGGAATGCATGTCTATGGCTCGCCTATTAGCACGAGAATATCTCTCTATGGGTGGAATAACAGGAGATCGCAGAGTTCTAGTGCGTACAACAATCGACGGGGAGAACCTCATAGGGCAATGTATGAAGGTTTTAGGAAGGATCAACAACGTACAAAAGAGGGGCGAAGGGATGGATTCAAGGACAACAGATCATTTGTGGACATCGTATCTAAGAACCAGAAGAGTCGTAATGAAGCCTGGGTGGAGGTGGCAACCAATAATCAGAGGGCTCCCACAGTGGCTACCAAAGACAGTAATGTTAACTCATGGAAGATGGACATAGATCGCAACATGTCTGACTACAAATGGCTAGGGAGGTGAACCATTGGGGTGCTAAAGGAGTTCGCTAATGTATCAGAAGTGAACAGAAGGTTAACCGATAGGGGTTTTCGTTTCACTTCGTCTTATATAGGTGGAAAATTGGTCCTTTGGAAGTTTGAGACCGTTTTGGATAGGGATGGCTTTGCTAAAAACCATTTTTTCTGGAAGGACTCTTTCGTTTCGATGGAAAAATGGACGGAAAAGCTAGAGAATCAAATCATGCCGGTTTGGATTAATGTTATAGGACTCCCTCTCAGGTTATGGAATATTTCATTCTTTCAAAAGTTGGGCAAGCTATTTGGTGAGCTTTTATTCATCGAAAGTGATACCTTACTGAGAAAAAGGTTTGATAGAGCTAGGCTTCTCGTTCTAATCCCTGGTTATTGTGTCTGCCCAAAGAGTGTTAGGATCGGGGAAGGCCGGGAGTCCTTTCCGATTCTGATCGAAAAAGACACTATTCTGGTGAACTTTGAGTGGTTGGTAGACTTACTGGATTTGAAACGGAAGCTACAATTTTCGAGGAAACTAGCTCCAGTGAGGGGACAGAGAGGCCTTGTGGAAAACACTCCAAAGGCAGGACTTACAGCAGCGATGATAGGGGAAGTATGTCTAATGACAAGATGGATAATCGTAGCTTTGGAAACTGGGATGGGAAAGATAAAAGGAAAGCTGTCAGGGAGGTTTCATCAGGCAGGAAAAATGGTAGTTTTTCTAAGTCTAAATCGAAAGGTGAGAACTTTGTTTGTGATAGAACCAAGACGAAAGGTAAGGAGCTGGCTGTCAGAAGACTTAAAGTGAGATATACTCCTTTCCAATACTTGAATGGGAAGTTGGTGCTAGAGAAACGAAAAGGGGCAACATGTAATGATGTAATTGCAGGGACTGGGTCCTCAGACTCGGACTCGTCATCAGAAGAGGGGGAAGTGGGGGATAGGGCTACCTTTAGAGGAGAGTGCTCCAACTTGAAATCAGTGGGCCTTAAACCTGTTTCTGAGCCTGTGGTGTCTAATTCTGAAGATGAGTTGGTGATGGATCCAATTATTTTAAAGGCCCATAGTGGTCTGAACAATATCATGATTTCTTCTAAGGATTGTGAGGCCTTTTCTAATCCTTCAGAAGGCCCAAGCCTGGTTGTTAGAAATAATAATAGGCAGCTGATGTCTTTTTCTGATCAGGAAGGCAGAACCTTGAGTTTGCCGTTAAGAGGGCCAATTTCGTTACCGCTGTAGATCGTTAATGAAGGACATATTTCGGGGAAGGACTTAATGGTAGCTTCTATGGTGGTGGAATTAGATTTGGATGTCAACAACCACATGCCTCCAAATTCAGTGCAAGGGAGACTGTTTTTCGATGACAGAGAGAGCAATTCAAACTCAGTTCACGTGAATCAGAATGAATATTCAGTTTCCAAGGACAACATTGCGAAGCCAGTCTACTGGAACCTTGAGGAGGAAATAGCAAAGGTAATAGAAAAAGGGATTGCTTTAGGATATGTCTTTAATTCAAGAGAAAAAAATCAGAGAAAAGGTTTGGGAGACCAGTGTCAAGGGGAAAGCCATTTTGAAGAATGTCATACAGTGACAGAAACAGAGCATCAATGGAATTTAGAAGAGGAAGTTACTAAAGTCATAGAAGTGGGGGTTTCATTAGGTTTTGACTTCAATGGAAAGGAAGTGGAGATTGGAGGTAGAATTGCTGAAAGAGAAAAAGAAGATGAGGAGCGTATGGTTGCAGACAACGATAATTGATTCGTCTTGTTCTGAAGTCAGGTTTCCTTCCTTTTTATGTCGATTATTTCATGGAATGTTAGGGGTTTGGGGAAAGGGGAGAAAAAGAGGATGGTTAGGAAGCTTGTGAGTCGTTATCAGCCGGATATCCTTTTTGTTCAAGAATCCAAGTTACAAGTTTTCAACAATAAAGTCATCAGTGCTCTGGGGGGTTCGTGGCTTGTGAAGGGTATTGGGGTTGAGGCTATAGGAGCTTCAGGTGGCCTAATTTCCTTATGGAATGAGGAGTTTTTTAAGGTTGAAGCTTGTATTTCTAATCAACATTGCATAATTCTTGCTGGGGTCTTGACGAAGTTAAAAGAGAATATGGTCTTCTGTAATGTGTATGCGCCTACTGTGGAAAAGGAGAGAAAGGATTTGTGGGACTTCATCTTAAACGTTCAACAGAATTTTTTTACGCCTTGGTGTGTGGCTGGGGACTTTAATATGGTTCTTCATTTGTCTGAAAGAGAGGGGGTAGGCTGTTATCCAGGGTCGATCAGCAACTTCAATAGATTCGTTCTTCAAGCGAATATTGTTGACATTCCGCTTCATGGTATGAAGTTCACTTGGTCCAACAACAGAATTCCTGAAGCTTGGGTGAGGCTCGACCGGTTCCTCCAGTCTCCAATCTTTTTATCCTGGTTTTCGAATTTGTGTCAGAAAGGGCTGCCAAGGAGTTTATCCGATCATAACCCGATAATTCTTGCTGATAGGAAGGGTGCTTGGGGACCTTCTCCTTTCCGTTTTTTTAATTTGTAGCTTGAGGAAAAGGGTTGATGGAAGAAGCGGCAAAGGGATGGACTGGTTGCAAGGCTTCGAGGTCAAAATGTTTTATTCTTTTCTCAAAAGGAAAAGCGGCAAAGTCGGGCATGAAAAAATGGTTAAAAGATGCTAAGACGGGATCCTTTAAAGCTAGTGATATTGAGTAGAAACTGGCGGATTTAGATGTGCAGGCTGTGAATAATGGGTGGACTGATGTGATTAGGAAAGAAATATTGGATCTCATGGGGGAGTTATGGAAAGGTATAAGGAAGGATGAGCAGTCTTGGCGACAAAAATTGAGAATCCAGTGGTTGAAGGATGGAGATAGGAACACCAAATTCTTTCACAGCACGGCTAACGGAAGAAGAAGGAAAAACTCTATTGAAGCTATGTCCTTGGAGGGAGTGACGGTATCGGATCCTGATACCAGGGATTTTTGATTTTTTTAAAGCCCATTTCCTGAAGGAGAAAGGTCCAAGGCCGAGTCTGTCTCTCTTGAACTGCAATCAGCTCTCTCAAGCAGAAAGCCAGTCTTTGGAAGAAGCCTTTAGCACCGAGGAAGTTTTGGCTGCCTTATCTGGTTGTGAAGGAAATAAAGCTCCAGGGCCGGATGGCTTTAACTTGAACTTCATCAAAGCTCATTGGGAAGTTATTCAATAGAGCTTTGATGAATTTCATTAATGAATTTCACAATAATGGAGCTATTGTGAAGGATATCAATAGAGCTTTCATCACCCTAATCCCTAAAGTTGGGAATCCTATCGCCATGAATGATTTTAGACCTATTTGTCTTGTGGGGGCATTGTATAAGGTGCTTGCGAAGATCTTGGCAAATAGAGTAAGGAAAGTCATGGGTTCTATAATAGGCGAAGCGTAAATGGCTTTCGTAAGCAAGAGGCAAATTTCGGACAGCCTTATAATTGCTGAAGAAGTCATTCGAAAATGGAAAGTGGATAAGGAGGAAGGATTGGTTGTTAAGATTGACTTCAAGAAGGCATACGATAGTGTCGATCATGCTTTTTTGGATGATATGATGAAAGGTATGGGCTTTGGGAGCAAATGGAGAGGATGGATTAGAGAGTGCATCTCATCCCCAATGCTGTCTATTTTGGTAAATGGTAAACCGACTTCTCAGTTCGGGATGGAAAGAGGTTTGAGGCAAGGAGATCCCCTATCTCCCTTCCTCTTCAACATTGTGGTAGAAGGTTTGAACTATGTTTTGAGCAAAGCTAGTGGCTTGGGTCTCATCAAAGGTGAAAACTTCGACGACAGTAGAGTTCACATAACTCACCTTCAATTCTCTGACGATACTATTCTCTTCATCAAGCCTAAGATGGAATTTCTCCTTAATGCAAAAAGGGTTTTGCGCTGCTACGAGATGGCTTCGGGTCTAAAAATTAACTTCCATAAATCTTGTGTGATGAATGTTGGTAATGTGAATGTCTTTGATCAGGGGGGTTGGGCGGCTGCTTTCAAGTGCAAAAAGGCTTCCTTACCCATTTCCTATCTCAGTTTTCCGATAGGGGGCAGACCGGGAGCTACAGATTTTTGGAATCCTATTCTAGCCAGAATTGAGAAGCGTCTAGCCCCATGGAAAAGGAAATTCATGTCAAAAAGGGGGCGGTTGGTGTTGGTAAAAGCTGTGATATCTAGTATTCCCTCGTATTTCCTTTCGGTCTTTAAAATCCCGGTGGGGGTGGCTCAAAGAATTGAAAAATTACAGCATAGTTTTTTGTGGGGCGATGGGATGCTCAAGAAAAAGCTTCATGCTGTGCGGTGGGATGAGGTGTGCAAAGAGAAGAAGCAAGGAGGCCTTGGAATTGGGAGAATTCTGACAAAAAATAAGGCTATGTTAGCAAAATGGATATGGAGATTTGATAGGGAAACTACTGCCCTGTGGAGAAAGGTGATTGTTTCTAAATACAGAATTGTTGAGAAATCCCTGTTTTGGGATTGGCAGGGCAAGCAACATGCCTCTTTTTTTGTTAAGTCGATAGGCAACCTGCTGAAGGATAGTTTTAGTTTGGCTAGGATCATCTCAAAGGGGTTCAACGCAGTCATTGGCAATGGGGAGAGAGTTGACTTCTGGTCGGAGCTGGAAGTGGATGGTAATTCCTTGAAAGTTGCTTTCCTAGGATGTTATGCCTTGGCTGTCAAGAAAGTTGGTGTAGCTGCTGAGTTTGGCTCTTGGTCAAATGCAAGCTGGTTGTGGAGCATTCCTCTTAGAAGAGCCCTCTTTGATTGGGAGATTGCTCAATGGAGTTGCTTTATGACTTGTTTGGAGTGTATTAACATCAGAAGAGATAATTCTGATAATATTGCTTGGTTACATAGCCCCAATGGGATTTTCTCAGTTAGTTCTTGTAGAAGAGCCTTAGATAATTCTAATCCTTCTCTTCCTCACTCTGTCCCTGCTTTGATTTGGAAAGGTGTTTCGCCTTCCAAGATTGAACTCTTCCTATGGCAACTATGGAGAGGGAAGGTTTTTGTGAAAGAAAATCTCGTTAGATGTGGCGTGGTTCAGTCTACTGATATGGAGTGTCCCCTGTGCAATAATGGCATTGAATCTATCAACCATCTTTTTCTTAGTTGCTCTTGGTCGAATGATGTATGGCTGGCTTGTATGTCTTGGTGGAAGGTTAGTGGTTGCTTTAACGGGACAGTGAAAGATTGGATTGAAGGATGGCATGGGCTGTGTCCTTCGCCTAAGTCTGCTAGAGTTTGAGGGTCTCTCTTAGGGGCTGTGGTTTGGACCATATGGGATTTTAGGAACCAATTGGTCTTTGAAGGAAAACAACCAGTTGTGGAACAGGCGATAGACATGATTAAACTAAGAATTATGTGGTGGTTCAAACACCTTGGTAAAGGGTCTTTGGATTCTATTGATTCGTTGTTACGGAATGTTAATGAGCTTTGTGTGGACCTCAAGAAGAAGAGCAAGCCGAAGATAGCTGATTGGATTCCACCTCCTGTGAATTCTTTGAAGTTTAACGTGGACGATTCGGCGAGAGGCAAACCGGGACCAGTTGGCATCGGAGGCGTTTTGAGAAACTGTAGTGGAAAGATTTTATGCCTCTTCTCCTTTCATTTGGGGATTTTAGATTCCAATGCTGCAGAGTTGTGGGCGATCAAAAGAGCTGTTGAGCTCTGTTAGTCAAACACCAGTTTACACAATCAAGACATTTGCGTTGTTAGTGATTCGAAAGTGGCTGTCTCGTGGGTCAATAAGGGTGATTATGGCAGCTTGAAGCATGTTAATACGGTTATGGATATTAGGAGTGGCATGAATTTGCTTGGTAGTATGGAAGTTTGTTTTGATTCTAGAATTTACAATTCCTTTGCGGATAGCCTTGCAAAGATGGGTTCTAACAATGATGGGGACTTTGTGGAATGGGCTGACTTCTAATTCGTTTTCTGTTGTCTTTCTGCTGTGTGTGTTTTTTTGCGGTCTTGTTGCTTTCTTGGCTGTTTTCTTTGTTTTGCTTTGCTGGTCTGGTTGGTTTGGGTTTTGGGGTTTGGTGGGCGCCTGTGCCTTGCCTTTGTTCTGTTTTGCGTTGTGCTTCCTGTAGCTTGTTGCCCTTTGCTGGCTGTTGAATAAATTGCCTTTAAAAAAAAAAGACTTTAAGAAAGGAGAAAATCTTCAGTGCACCATCCGAATGGTGCATCGGACCATTGATATGTTGACACATAAGCACATGTTAGCTTTTTATTTACTTTTCACACTTTTTCATAATTATTTTATTTATTTCTCTTTCATCCCATTTCTTTTTTTATTTTTATTTTACCTTGCATATATTTATGTGTTGACATATCAATGAACGGGTGAACCACTCAGCTTGTGCACCTGGTGCACTTTAGATTTTCTGGAAAGTAAGACTTTAACATTATCTCTTTATTTTTATTTTTATTTTTATTTTTATTTTGTTTTTTTAGTCATAAATCATTCCGGATAATTAATAATTATAAAATACGAGAATCCTGTATATTTTTTTGTTTGAAAAAATATGCCGATTACTTTATAATTTTACAAAGTAAGCTATGGCATGTAGCTAGACCCGTGGATTTATAATTATAACCCTTTTTCGATTTCACACCATTTAATATTACATAGTGGATTAAGGACATCAAGATTAAGGACAGATTTCGTTGGTGAGGTCAAATTAAGAAGTCTCCTTGGCTTTGATTGAAACACCCGCATGTCGAGTCTTACCGAGTCTTCCAATAGATAAGCTTGGCCATTGATTACTGATAGGCTAACAGGTCCTCTTCTTCTAACATGTTATATGACCAACATGTCCTTGGAAAACGCGGTTTCAATTAAGAAAGTCCTCCTCTTCTAACATGTTATCAATCTCAATTACTTTCAAGTGCAGCATATTATTGAATTTTAGAATATTGTAGTTTGTGAATAGAGTGACATATAAACAACTCAGGACATGCAGGAGTACTTAAATTTTTTTTTTTTTTTGAAGGAAATCTAATTTCATCAACTGATCAACGTATTTTTCATGTTTGGTAATTCTTTGTACATAGAATCATTTATGTATTATGGAACTAACTTTTGAAGCTTGAATCGTGTGACCTTAAATGTTATTTTACACCTAATTAAACCTAAAACAGTGGCGAAGAGAAACTGCACAAAATGTTACGAGATTGTTGTTCAATGCATAATTATAGTGAAAATGATAGATTCATAATGTTTAGAAAAAATATATGTGCCCCCATAGGCGTAGCTCAGGTGGTAAATAGACGAATTTGGGCTAAAAAAATTCTCAGTCCCAAAATTTGAAGAAGTCTTGAAATTAATTACTTCCGTTCGTGATAAAGTCATGAATATTAGTTTTTCCGCAAATAAAGTTGCTAATTAATTTCTTTGGCTTCAGATAGGCTATAAGATCTTGTATCTATTACAAGTTCTCAATTATTGTATAACTATAACTCCAACTTGAATTTTCCACACGATAGAAATCTGATTTTTTTTTTTTTTGAGAAAGTGTTAGACCATCTCTAACCCCACGCCATCCACTGCGCCATCGCCAACTTGCCGCAGAAACGTCCCCCAACCCAGCGGCAATCGCTGCACCAACAGTTGGTAGGTGAACAGTGTCACACAATATATTGCACGACACTATTCATCTTTGCCCAGACCCTGTTCATTTTTGTTTTTTTTTTTCGATCCCTCAACTCTTATAAAATCACGTTTTAACCCTATTTTTTAAAATCTATTCTGATTATATCCTTTATTTAAAGATTTTGTTTATTCACAGTTTTACCCTAATCAATTAAATTTATTCCAATTTGGTCATTTTTATTATTTAATCATTTTGTTTTGATTTAATTATTATTGATATTAACATTTATAATAAACTAAAATGAAGTGTATAATTAAAAATTTTAAATGCAATTTTTTTAAATAAATCACTTAATTCAAAATAGTGGAAATTAAAGCAAAATACATTAATTAATAAAGACATTAAAAACGAAATACAAACTTCATAGTGATAAAATAAGTTACCACTAATTAAATACACTAAAATTAAGGAAAAATACAACATAAATTAGAACAATGATTTAGTAGTCTGGAAGACCATTTCGAGATCCTCCGATATTATTGAAAAAATCATAAAAGGACCCAGATGAACTACTGGATCCCTGGCCTTGTTGCCGAGCATGTTTTGCCATAATTTTTAATTGTTGTTGATTCACAAACTTGCACCTTCTTGGATCACTTATGGAATCCAAATCCATCATTATAATTTTGGTCTCCTGCAACTCCAATTTTCTCTCCAACACGATTCTTAACGAGGCTGAAAGGAAAGGAGGTGTCTTCGACAAATGGTCGGCAAGAGCTTTCAATTCTTTCATTCTTCAGGCGAAGGTGGTGGACATTCCTTTGCATGGGGGAGCTTTCACTTGGTCAAACAACAGAGCTAATGGTTGCTGGGCAAGGTTAGACAGATTTTTGGTGTCACCTATTTTGCTTTCATGGTTTCCGAATCTTGAGCAGTGTAGAGTTCATAGGTCCATCTCAGATCACTCGGCCATCTCTTTAGGTGTTTCAAATCAGAGTTGGGGGCCGAGTCCCTTTCGATTTGCGAATAAATGGCTGGAGGATAAAGATCTTATGAATTTGGTTAAAAAGGAGTGGGTTGGCCGGAATATAGGAGGGACTAGTGGTAGTGTTCTTTGGGTGAAATTAAAAAGAGCTAAGAGCAACATTAAGAGGTGGGCGGTGGCTAGGGTGAAAGACAGTGATACAACCAAGGAGCTAGAGGAAAGGCTAATCAAAATTGATGAGAAGGCTGTCAGCTGTGGGTGGTCTAATGAGTTAAGAAAGGAAAGATTGGATGTGATGACGGATCTTTGGAAGACGCTGAGGAGAGAGGAACAATATTGGCTCCAAACTTCACAGGTAAAATGGCTTTTAGATGGGGATCGAAACACCCGGTTTTTCCATTGTGTTGCAAGTGGTCGTCGTAGAAACAACTTCATATAGCACATTTCCTTCGAAGGAGTGATTAAATTCAAACCGGATGAGGTGAGGAACGGGGCAGCTGATTTATTTCAGAAGCACTACAAGAATGTCTCTTGGAGCAGACCTAGAGTAAATGGGCTCCCACTTAAAAAATTATCGATTGGGGATAGCAAGTCCTTAGAGGAGAAATTTAGTTTATAGGAGGTGTGGGAGGCGTTAAAGAGTTGTGACGGGAATAAAGCTCCGGGACCGGACGGGTTCAATCTTAATTTTATTAAGGAAAATTGGTTAGTTATTAGTGGGGATTTTATGAATTTTATGGAGGAATTCCATAGCAATGGGGCGGTAGTCAAGGAAATTAATAGGTCTTTTGTTGCGCTCATTCCGAAGCGGGCAAAACCGGAAACGATGAAAGATTTTAGGCCTATAAGTTTGGTGGGCTCCCTCTACAAAATCCTGGCTAAGGTCCTAGCCAATCGGTTGAGGAGAGTTATTGAGATAGTGGTTGGTGAATCCCAAATGGCTTTTGTGAGGAATCGCCATATTTTAGACGGCTTCGTTATCGCGGAAGAAATTATCCACCATTGGAAAAGAAGTAAAGAGGGGGGTCTTATGGTTAAGCTGGACTTTGAAAAGGCGTACGATAGCGTTGATCATAAGTTTTTGGATAATATGTTATGCGATATGGGTTTTTGCCGGAAATGGAGGGAATGGATTAGAAACTGCATATCTTCACCTAGGCATTCAGTGTTGGTAAATGGTAGCCCAACCTTCGAGTTTGGCATGGAAAGGGGTCTTCGTCAAGGAGATCCCCTTTCCTCTTTCCTTTTTAATGTAGTGGTTGAGGGTTTGAGTGTTATCTTCAAGAAAGCAGAGTGTTTGGGGATGATGAAAGGTGTCTCTTTCGGGGATGAGGATATTAGTGTTACACACTTACAATTTGCGGATGATACCATGTTATTCCTCCAGCCCAAAAAGGAGTACTTGGTCAATGCTAGAAGAATCTTGAGTTGTTTCGAAGTGGCCTCCGGTTTAAAGATTAATTTTAGTAAATCTTGTGTTGTGAAAATTGGCTTGGGCGGTAGTAGGGAGGTGAACTGGGCAGCTTTGTTTAGGTGTGCTAGTGGTACTCTCCCAATCACATATCTCGGGCTCCCCTCGGAGGTCGGCCTTGCTCGAAATTGTTTTGGAATGATCTTGTGCGTAGAATGGAAAATCGGATGGCTCGGTGGAAGAAATTGTTTCTTAACAAAGGTGGAAGATTGGTACTTATTAAAGCTATAATGGCAAGTGTACCGATATACTTTATGTCCGTTTTCAAAATGCCCATTGGTGTAGCCAGTAGAATTGAAAAGTTGCAGCGGAGTTTCTTTTGGGGCGATGGCTAAGAGAAGAGGAAAATGCATATGATAAATTGGGACTCTTTGCGTATAAGCAAGGAAAGAGGGGGTCTCGGTATTGGGTCGATATTGGATAAAAATAAAGGTCTTCTGGCTAAATGGTTGTGGAGATTCAGGAAGGAAGTTTCACCTCTATGGAAACGTGTTATTTGTGTGAAATATAGAGTTCCTTTGAAGTCGTTGTGTTGGGATTGGAATGGTGGAGCCTCAAGCTCTTATTTTGTAAAGGCTGTTGGCAGTGTTCTTGAGCAGGGGACGGTTTGTGCAAAGGTCCTGGCTGATGGTTTTCAGGTTGTTGTTGGCAAGGGTGATAGAGTTAGATTGTGGGAAGACATGAGAATTGAAGGGATTAAGATGAAAGAGGCTTTCCCAAGGATTTTCTCGCTTGCCTGCAATAAAAGTGGCTGGTTGGAGGAGTTTGGGAGATGGGTGGATGGAAAATGGAGGTGGAATATTGAGCTTAGGAGACCATGCTTTAATTGGAGGTTGAGCAATGGGAGGCTTGTCTCAAGTGCATAGAAGAGTGTAATATAAGGGAGTTTATACCTGACTCCATTGGCTGGTCCTTGTGTAAGGATGGTAACTTCTCTGTAAAATCCGTTTGGAAAAATATTAAGGCTAGAACTTTAGAGGGGTTGCCGGCTTTTAACTCTTTTTGGAAAAATTTCTGTCCTCCGAAGATAGAAGTCTTCGTGTGGCAATTGCTTCATGGAAGAGTGATGGTGAGGGAGGTTTTGAAGCGTTTTGGTTTGGTAGATGATAGTAATGTGGCTTGTCCTATATGTGGTGTTTTTGATAAGTCCATAGACCACATTTTCCTTCATTGTAACTGGGCTTGGAGCCTCTGGACTAGCTGTATGGAGTGGTGGAAGATGAGCAACTATGGGCAAAGGTCCTTATTAGAATGGTGGAATGGATGGCTTAGGCTTTTCCTTGGAAAAATTCAGAAAGAGCGTGGGCGTCTCTGTTTTTTACTATGGTTTGGACGATTTGGGAATCGAGAAATGAGAAGGTGTTTAAGGATATCATGGTTTCAAAGGTGCAAGCAATGGACATGGTGAGGTTTCGTGTTGTGTGGTGGTTCAAAAATCTGGGTAAGGGGTCGGAGGACTCGGTCACTATTTTGCTTTTAAACATTGCTGAAAGGTGTGTTGACAGGAAAAGAGTTAAGCTTCCTAGCAGCAAGAATTGGATTCCCCCGAATTCGGAGTCACTGAAATTTAACGTTGACGGGGCTGTGAGGTCGGCTTCTAGTCATGCAGGTATTGGGGGGGGGGGGGGGGGGGGGGGGGGTTCTGCGCAATAGTAGGGGTGAGGTGTTGTGCTCTTTTTCTGAATATATTGGTATCCAGGATATCATGACAGCAGAGGTCTTAGCAATTTCAAGAGCCTGTGAACTGTACAGGTCTAGACAAGAGTTGAAGGGTAAAAAAATCGTTTTCGTTAGCGACTCTAAGGTGGGGGTTTCGTGGATCAACTGTAATGGTGTGGGTAATTGGAAGCTGTTTCATACTATCATGGAAATTCGCAACCTCCTTAGGGTAATGGGTCATGCTCAGGTTGAGTTTGGTTCTAGGGACTACAATGAAGTTGCTGATATCCTGGCTAAGAAGGGGGCAGATGGTGAGCGGGATTTTGTTGAATGGCCGTTGTTTTGATTTGGGAGTTTTGTGTCTGGCTGTTGCGGGTGTGGTTTGCTGGTGTGGGGTGGAGGTTTGGGGGCCTCGCTGTGTTTTTCTTTCTGTCTTTTCTTGTGTCTTCTTTGTGTTTTGTTTCGTGGGTGGTGCTGCCCAGGGGCTTCGTGTTTTGTTGGGGGGTTGCTATGCTGTTTTTGCTGGGCCTGTTCTCCTTGTCAAACTCCTGCAACAGTGGCTGTGTGCTGCCCTTGTCGCAGGCGTTTGAGGGAGCTTGCTTTGTGGGTGTTTTTCCCTAGTCTCTGTTTTGCTATGTTTTTGGCTTTGGCCTGTGAATATATTTCTGCCTTTCAAAAAAAAAAAAAAAAAACTCCAATTTTCTCTCCAAAATATTGTTAGTTCTTTGGCTCTCATGATTGTTTTTTTCAAAAACTTCCGTGAGTTTTTTTTTTTTTTGAACGGCAAGAGTTTATTAAAGAGACCAAACTAGGCCAAGGCACAAATGACACACAACATAACAAATACAAAAGCCAGAAAAGGCACACAAACACCCAACCAAAGCCTGCAGCAAGACACCCTAAAGCACTTAAACAAAACAAAAACCCCAAACCCAATTGTTGAATTTTCTTCCACAGCCCTCCTTTTCAGTTTTGCTTTCTTCACCCCAATGGGCCATTGAGATGAACTACCCTTGCCGTCATCACTAGTTACATTCAAAGAAAATGAAGATAGCCCAGGAGATGCCGTTGTTGGGGACTCTGGAGTTGGAGAGTTTTTTTGTGATGATACAATATGACCACGTGGCCTTCGCAAGGCTGATGTTGCAGTATCATTATCTAAAAATTTCTTCATATCCTTGAGAATGGGCCACACATGGTAAAACTTGAATCCCTTTTTGAATTTGTTATCTTCTACTAACAAGACTTTTGCCCGGCTCATCTGTAAAATGATACAAATATATATTGTTAAAATTTAATGTTAAATATAATTTTTCTACAACTTTAATTTTAACAAATACTCACAATATTAGCTTCGGAAGCACCACTAGGATTAAGACTTTCTATCTGTCGTAGCATTGGCTGTTTCAATTTCTGTCCTTTTAATTGAATTATTGGCAACTTTATGGATCTTATTCAAAAGGAGAAAACAAGGTACAAAAACCACTACATAAACGGTCAAAAGTTTTAGAACCAACCTAAAAAAAAAAGTAATATTTGCTGCATTTGTTTGCCACCAAAATCCATGGTAAATATTAAAAAAAAAAATTAGTTTTTTATGTCATATATTTAAGCTTTTTGATGTAAATAGTTTTTGCAAGTATCCCACAATCAAACTTTTGGTCACCGGTATTTGCAACACTCTTTCGCTACAAATATAAACTTTCACGCTCATAAACTTTATTTAATGAATCTGTACTCATAAATTTTTCCAGCTGGAAATATGGCTGCCCAGTCAAATGATGGTTCATATTTGAGTTGAAAAATCGAAAGTTTTCACACTCCGATATTGTCAGATTGATGTAGCGGAAGCTTACGAGAAAAACCTACAACAAAACAATCAGAAAACAACCTACTGAAAACGTTCGACTTCGCGCACGAAGGATTCATTATTAGGCTTCAATTACTTCTACCTTAACAAAGATATGATAATTGGATATTTAGAGAAACATTCTCTGATTTTTATTAATAATCAACCAACCTAAAATAATGAAAACGAGAAGATAAATAGGCAACATAATCCTAAACAAAAGAAGACTCTAAATCCTAATCAAATAGAAAGATAACTTTTCAGAAATAAAGTAAAACTAATCCTAAATAGAATAGAACTCCAACTGCTGCCTTAACGCTAAAGTACTACTGAAATAAGGACTCAAATTGCCAGCTCACGTGGCTTGTCTTCTGCGCACGTCAGCAACCCCATTTTGCCACATCAACCAGCTGGTCCAGCTCACGTCCTCTTCCAAGGAGCCCCTTCCTTGTTTCGATCCTTGCTCTCCAAGTAATTTAAAGCCATTGCTGTTGCTGCATCATCCCCCCAAGTTGAAAAAACGTCGACCCCGATGTGCAGCCCATATCCTCCCCAGAGGAGTCATCAACAAAAGGTATCAAATGCTTCACATTAAATATGTCGGCCATCCGAATGTGACTAGGCAGCCGCACACGATAAGCGTTCGAATTTATTTTTTCCAACACCTTCAAAGGGCCAATTTTCTTCGCAGCAAGCTTGTTGTATTCCCCGACAGGGAAGCGATCCTTAGTGAGGACAACCCACACAAAATCACCAACCTCAAAATCTACAAGTCTACGTTTCTTATCAGCAGCCAATTTGTATTTCGTAAAGGACCGTTCCAAAGTATCACATACTTGTGTGTGAATGTCTTGCAAATTCTGCACAAAATCTGCAACCTTCCCCTGAGTACGAGTTTTGCTAGGCAAGGGAAGCAAATCCAATGGTCCTGTAGGAACCACCGCGTAGACAACATGGAACGGACTAAAACTCGTGCTTCGATTCACCGCATGATTATGAGCAAACTCCGCCTGACTAAGTTTCTGATCCCACGAACGAGCATTGTCACCCACCAAACACCTCAATAAATTACCAAGGGACTAGTTCACCACCTCTGTCTGACCATCCGTCTGCGGGTGATACGCGCTACTAAAATTTAGTTGCGTATTCACCATCTTCCACAAACTTCGCCAAAAATGACTGAGGAACCTCGTGTCTCGATCGGACACTATGGAATTAGGCAGGCCATGAAGACGATAGATGCCACGAAAAAAAAGTTGGGCCACGTTTGCTGCATCAGTTGTTTTCTTACAAGGAATAAAATGGACCATCTTGGAAAATCTGTCGACAACCACGAATATCGAATCAAACCCGTGTTGCGTCCTCGGTAATCCTAGCACGAAGTCCATGCTTAGGGCTGTCCAAGGCTGTTTGGGAATGGGCAGTGGCATATATAACCTGCATTTTTTGCCGTGCCTTTTGAAACCTGGCACACATGACAACGAGCCACGTAACGCTCCACCTCTCGTCGAATCGTCGGCCAAAAATAATTCTCTTGACTAGCTGGAGGGTGTGGTCTCGCCCCATATGACCCTCCCAATGAATCTCTTTGATAATCTGTAGGCGCAAACTACTTTCAGGCGCATACAGTTGGTTCCCACGAAACAAGAAGCCGTCCACCAACACAAAAATTCTATTCTCAGCAGCCCCCAAATTTACCAGGATAGCTGCGAACTATGGATTAGTTTGCAGCAGCTCTCGAAACGTCTCAAAACCAGGTATTGAAACTGTCATAGTGGACAGCAAATTGCTCCGTCGACTTAAGGCATCTGCCACCCTGTTAGACGTCCCAGCCTTGTGTTTCAATACAAAAGTAAATTGCTGCAAGTAAGCAGACCATGAGGCATGACGTGCTGAGATTTTATCTTGGCTATGTAAGTGTTTCAGGGCCTCGTGATCAGTGTAGAGAATAAACTCCCGGTGAAAAAGATAATGCCGCCAATGCTTCACAGCTTGAACCACTGCGTAGAATTCGATGTCATAATACTATACCTGGCCCTCCCTAGCACCTGTAAGTTTTTCACCAAAAAATGCGACCGGTTTCCCCCCTTGGCTCAAAACCGCCCATATTCCCACTTTCGATGTGTCACTGTGCAACTCAAAAGGTTGTGAAAATTTAGGTAAAATTAGTATTGGAGCAGTGGTTAGTCGAACCTTGATGAGTTGGAATGCTTCTTCCGCATCGTGGGACCACTGATTTTTTTTCTTTGATGCAGTCGATAATTGGAGCCATGATGCTGCTGAAGTGAGGAATAAAACGACGATAAAACGCCGCTAGACCGTGGAAACTTCGCACCTCAGTTAAGCTTGCCGGCTGTGGCCAACTTCTAATGGATTCAATATTTTTTCATCCACCTGAAGGCCCTTCTCAGAATTTTGTAACCCAAAAACAATACTTCCGTAGCCAAAAATAAACAATTGTTCGCTACAGCAAATAACTTTTCTCGTGAAGCACAGATAGAACCTCGCGAAGGTGCTGCACATGTATGTCCTCTGCAGTATTGTAGATTAGAATATCGTCAAAGTAGACGACAACAAATTTTCCAATAAACGGTCTCAATGCTTGGTTCATCACACGCATAAAAGTACTGGGTGCGTTAGATAAACCGAATGGCATGACCATCCACACATAAAGCCCCTCGTGCGTCTTAAACGCTGTTTTCCACTCATCCCCGGGTCAAATTCTTATTTTATGGTAACCACTTTTTAAATCAAGCTTAGTGAACAACTTTGCCCCACTGAGTTGGTCCAGTAGATCTTCTAGTCGAGGGATCAGAAATCTGTACCTGACTGTGATTTTATTGATTGCACGACTGCCTACGCACATTCGCCATGATCCGTCTTTCTTTGGAATAAGAAGTGCTGGAACTGCGCACGGGCTAAGGCTCTCACGGATATGTCCCTTGGCGAGTAAATCTTTCACTTGTCGTCGTAGCTCCTCATGCTCACTCGGGCTCATACGGTAGTGTGGTCGGTTAGGTAACATAGCTCATGGCTCGAGATCTGTGTGGTGCTGAATATCTCTTAATGGAGGAAGCCTTTTAGGTAAATCAGCGGGAAATAAATCCGTAAACTCCTCAAGCAAAGGGACCGCGGATTCAGGGATCTCAACCTTGGCGTCCACCTCTTTGTTGAGCAGCAAATACACTGTTTCAGCATCTCCCATTTTGATTTCAAACTCAGAAAAAGAAAGGTGATTGGATCCTTCCGCCACTGTCGGCTTCTCACGTGGTTTACTTGGTAACAACACAATATTATTTTATCGTAAAGGAAAGTGTAGGTATTTTTAAAGCCATCATGTTTTACCTTGCGATCAAAGTGCCACGGTTGTCCGAGCAATAAATGACATGCATCCATGCGAACAATGTCACACCATACTTGGTCTTTGTAATGTTTACCAAAGAAAAGGATATCAGTGCATGTTGTGAAAACGTAACTCTCCACCCTTCTGAAGCCAAGCCAAGCCAAGCAACCTGTAAGGTCTGGGGTGTTGTCTATCTGATTCCTAATTTATAACCACCTCTACTGAAACAATGTTTTCACAACTTCCTCCGTCGATAATGAATCGACAAATTTATCAAGATGGTACAAGTTGAATTAATACACTGTTCCGAAGCCAATCGCTCCCGTCCAGTGCACAGTGCCAAGCAAGTTCGCTGCACCACCCTGGCTGTCCCTGCTC